>VUQH01050728.1:7179-21553 GCA_015106775.1 Etroplus canarensis | reverse complement strand
TACCTCCACCTCTCCAGGCTCTCCTCCACCTCCTCCCTACTCTCACTACAGATCACAATGTCATCTGCAAACATCATAGTCCACGGAGACTCCTGCCTGACCTCATCTGTCAATCTGTCCATCACCACTGCAAACAAGAAGGGGTTCAGAGCTGATCCCTGATGTAATCCCACCCCCACCTTGAACCCATCTGTCACTCCTACTGCACACCTCACCACTGTCTCACTGTCCTCATACATGTCCACTCTTAGCACGGTAACATATGCTTTCTCTTTCACGGGGCAACTCATTGTGACCTTCTCTGTACTTCCCTATCAGCGCTCTTAAACAAGAAAACAAATTAGCAATAAACACTAAAAATGTTTACAGCAGGCTGTAATAAACCTGTTTTTTGCTGCAAAGACGACTGACTCACTCCAACGACCTCAAGTGGTCATTAGAGGAACTACATCTTTTGGAACTGCATTTTTCAGCTCTGGAGGGTGATTCTTGATGAGTTCACTGTGATTAATGCTGCTGTAGTGTTAAGATCAACATATGGATATCATACTGTTCTATGCTTTCCCTTCCAATTTCATATCTCATATATAGCTGTTAAATGTGAATTCCGGCCTTCCTTTAAACCATAACCAAATTGATTTTGTTATTCTGCTTCAGACTGCATGCCCCCACCTCTGCAATACAATAAAAAGTGAAGTAAGGAGCTACTGAATCTGTTTCCTGTCATGTGCCTCTGACAGACAGTCACAGCTGCCCCAGACCAAAATACCACCGGGGGGGAAACCAACCCAAACAAGGGGACGACACCCACCGCGACACCCACAGGCCACCTCTTACCTCTGCCGCTCTGAAGAGGTGGTTCAACCCCCAGAGGGTTATTTTGGGCCTCAGCAAGGGTCGGGCTAAGAGGAGAGAGAGGGGGCACCCAAACGTCAGTGAGAGTCCTGCACTACCTCAGCCCGTCCCGCCCTTGGCTGCTGTCTCCTTCCTCTCTGTCTCCTCTGCGCTTTGTCTGCCCAGCACAATGACTGTAGTGAACATGGAGAGCGCCGAGCTCTTTGACGCTGAAAACAAAGGTCGAGGCCTGAGGGCCACCAAACAGCTCAGCACCGGGGACGTGGTCTTTGCCGAGCCCAGCTTCTCCGCTGTGGTCTTCGACAGGTACGGGTTTCCGGGTGGTTGCGGCTTTCAGACTGCACGAGCATGTCTCAGGTGTGTTGTGGACCGTCATTAATCCTGGCAGGGCCTTGACCTTGCTTCTGGACCTCCGAGTTCTCATGACATCAGCAGCAAGAAGGCTGTGAAGGTGTCATGTGAACTTGAGCATGACATACTTCTGGATCCAGTTTTCAACAGCAGGAGGCTCCACTGAAAAGGACTGGGACAGTTTGCAAGCTTTCAGATTCCCGTCTTATTAATAAAGCACCAGGTTTACGTGTGCAGCAGCTTTTCTACGTTCGAATGTTTTGTGGTAGTTTGTTTCAGGTATGCAGCAACCGATTCTCAGTGTTTAGTTTTGTCTCAGGAGACAGAAAGCAGACCTGTCCCAGAAAGTCTCACAGGGCTACATGTTTGACAGCGCAGCTAAAGTCAAACTGGGACACGCAGGAGGCCAGTGCAAAGTCCTAAGAACTGCTTGACTGAGCTGGTTTCAGTGGTTTGAATAAACTGCAGGTCAAATAAAACCTGCACAGGGTCTTCCGGCTTGGTTTCCGGATGTTCTTTTATGGCAAACAGTTCGCTGGAAGACGAGCCCGGCATCACAGAGCAGGTCAGACGCTAGCAGTTGCTTTGACCAGCCACCAGGTGGTACGAGCTTTAGCTTAGAGCAAACATTCCTCTATGTCATAGACGTTAAGTTGGTGCAGTCGATTCAAACTGTGATATGTTTCATGATATTGACGCACAAAGTGGTTCTAACATAGTTCTGCACACAGAGTGGAGTGGCTGTGGAATTGATTTGGTTGCAGTTTTTAACAGAGCTTAAATGCGTTCTCAAGGCCTGAATGTCTCATGTTTATATTTTAAGTACTCATTACGAGGTATCAAAAATGTTACAAAAAATTTGACCCACCTGTGTGTACATGTATATGAGCAAAAGTATTGGGTCACACCTCTTAATCAGTGGATTCAGGAGTTTCATTCAGTCCCATTGCGGCTGGTTTGTGAAATCCAGCAGCTAGCCATGCAGCCTGCCTTTACAAACATTAGTAAACACTGCTGTAAAGAGCTCACTGAATCCAGGACGCCACCACTGCAACAAGTCAGCTGGTGACATTTCTTCCCTCCTAGATATTCCACCATCAGCTGGAAGTCTGAAGCATTTAGGAACCACAGCAACTCAGCCACCAAGTGTCAGACCATGTGAACGAGGTCACTGAGTGCTAAGGCGCATAGTGCATAAAAGTGGCCAGTGCGTTGCTAAATCAGTAACTTAAGAGTTCACTGTGAGCAAAACTGTGAGCTGGGAGTCTTTACTGTTCTGGCATGACTGTGCTCCAGCGCACAAAGCGAGCTCCATAAAGGCATGACTGGATGAGTTTGGTGTGGAAGAACTTGACTGGCCTGCAGAGAGCCCTGACCTCAACCCCATGCAACATCTTTGGGGTGAACTACAGCAGAATCTGTGAGCCAGGCCCTCTCATCCAACACCAGTGTCTGACCTCACAAATGTTCCCATGGACAGACTGTCCTGTAGAAAGCCTTCCCAGAGGAGTGGAAGCTGTTCCAGCAGCAAAGGCGGGGCAACTCCATAGTAACGCCTCTGGATTTAGAATGGGAGGTCACAAAACCTCCTGCAGCTGGAATGTCTAGGGGGTCCAGAACTTTTATCTATCCTTTGAGGGCACTTTGGATTAGGAATGAAAGAGAGGCATTAGGAAAAAAGCAGAGGAAAATTCCCTCCTGATTTGTTCCACATAGACGTCACTCCAAAGGCTGCTGGAGTCAGAGAAGGTCTCATTTTTTAAAAGTTGGACCAACATAGAGTAGCTGCTGTTTGCTGAGGCTTAAATAGCTGTGCGGGTGTTCGAGCTAAGCCTGATTTGTCAATGTGACACAGTTAGTGTTTCAGCCATATAAGAGCTGCAGGCTGACTGAAGGCTCCAGCACAGCAGGCACGCACTGAGGGCTTCTGCACAATGTAAGGAGGAGCCGTCCAAAACCACAAAGAGTGAGAGGCTTTAAGCTGCGTTCCCACAATCCTTACAGGCGTTAACAAGTCTGCCCAGCGTCCTGTGGACCGTTTACCCACAGGTCTGAGACCTGCAGGTTCACCCTGAACCAGACCAGGGCACGACAGACACACGCTTGCATGAAAAGACCCTTGACTTCCTTTCAGCGTCGTTGAGATTTCAGGTGTAACGTGTGCCCATCTCTCTCAGTTTGACCTCCCAGGTGTGCCACAGCTGCTTCCGGCACCAGGCCAAGCTGCACCGCTGCGCCCAGTGCAGGTTTGCCCACTACTGCGACCGCACCTGCCAGACCGCATGCTGGAACGAGCACAAGCAGGAGTGCGGCGCCATCAAGAAGCTCGGCAAGGTGCCCACCGAGAACATTCGGTAAGAGAGCGGCTCGACTGTTTTCCCGCCATCCAAAAACACGAAAGAGAGGAAAGGTCTGAGTTTCCCCTCCCTGCTGCATGAACGGCTGCTGGAGAGACGTGGAATAAATACTGCATATTAGTTCTTATTCTCCAACACAGCCTGAACTCTCTGAGCCAAGCTTTCTGTCTTTAAGGCATCTTCAGGAATAGTTCTCCAGGCTTCTTGAAGGACATTCCAAAGCTGTTCTTTGGATGTTGGCTGCCTTCTTCTGTCCTCCACTTGTCCAGTGTCCTCACATTTTAAGGACACACTGCACACCATGCTGAGAGATGTGAGGTTTCAGCTCACAGCTCTTTGGAAATCACCTCGTTGCTGTAAAAATGCTATTTTCTGTCTTTAAACTGTGTTATCTTTGGTATTTTTCATAGATTTGACTAAAGAAATGGGAACAAATGATGTTTTAGTAGCAAAGTGACTAAAGATCACATTTAAAACTGGTTCTTTGCTAAGTTGTCTGTTATGTGTCGACACAACACTGGTTCATCCCTTTTATCAGGAGCCTTTTTATACTTGAATGATTCACTTGATTTACTCTGAAAGAGCTTCAGAACGTCTGGAGAACTATTCCACAATAACTACTGTATGTATTGCTCTTTTAAAAATTACAATAAACGAGGGGTCCCTAACATTCATTTTAGCACGACAGTATCTGTTATAAGCTTTTTCAAATGGCCACATCAAGCATACCAAACCCACTGATGAGCTTCCTGAAGGCTCCCCTGGTCCTAGGATCAGGGGTGTCGGGTTCCTCTAAAGCTCTGCTTCGTTCCCCAGCAGGTTACCAGAAGGTTTCCCTGCTGCCTTTTTACAGTGGGAAAGGTTTGCCTTCAGAGCTTTAAGGAAGGCACTCAGGTAGTAACCACCTAAATATTTTGAGGATTTTCACCCAGAAAACTTGGGTTTTGGTCCCGGGTGAAACCACGTCAAATTCCAAACATCAGATTTGATTTTGTTGATGCATTGTTGGTCTGACAGTCCTTGAGAGGCGAATAATAAAAATTATTTGACCATTTAAACATGAACCTGATGTACCCTGTTTTTTGTCATTTCTATCTGTCAAACAAACAATGTTTCTAACAGTATGTCAACAAAGGTGGCCAACAGTAAACTTCAGCGTGTCATAGTTCAGCTCCAGAGATTTCTGCGTGGTCACAGCAGTATTTACAGCGCCCCAAACGTACTGGGACAGCCAGGCAGTGTTTGTAGACTGAAGACATTTGTTTGTGAGATCAGAAGATGAATATGAGAGGAGAAATTTACACCTGAATATGTTAAACAACACTGAACAGATCACATTCTGGATCAAACCACTTTCAAGTGTAAGTATTGGAGCATGACAAGCATCAGGTGTTTCTTGTAACCTAGGAGTGTCAGAAGATTGATAGTTTAGTCATTAAATAGTCCTGATATTTGCTCTCAGTTTAAACTTTGGCTTTAACCTATGAAGAGCAAACTAACATGAAGACCAGAGAGCTGCCGATGGGAGAGCAGTCCACAATTCTGAAGCTGAGAACAGGAGACAAATCCATCAGAGGAACATTGGGCATACCCAGTACCACAATTTGGAATGATCTAAAAAATAAAGGAAACCAGCAGTGATACTGAGAAACAGGCTTTGGACCAGTAATCTAAGGAAAACAGCAACTGCTGATGACAAACGGTGAAAGCAGAGAAGAAAAACCTGAAACAACAGCCTAAAACTTCATGAAGAACCTCCAAAGAGCACGGGGTGGAACCTTCACAGTCTACTGTTCCAAGGAGACTTAGAGAACAGCAGTACAGAAGCCGACAATTCAGGAACAAATGATGATGGAAAGGAAGGGATCTGTCCATGGTCCTGAACATACAAGCGCGTGTGTGAAGCATGGTGGAGGTCGTGTCATGGCTTTGGCTTGCATGGCTGCTTCTGGAACAAGCTCGGTCATTTTTATTGATGATGTAAGTCACGATGGTAGCAGCAGAATGAACGGAGAAGACTACAGACACCTGCTGTCCGCTACCTTCTAGAAAAATGCATCCAAACCAATCAGGAGGAAAGATGGTGAGGTAAAAGCCTGGAAAGGTAGAACCAATGAAGAGTCTGTGGGCCGTAGGCTTGATGCAACCAAATATGACTTTTGACTTTAATTTAGCTCAAGACATTCTGTTCCAATACTTACTCTCAGTTGAGGAACTGGGTTAAATGTTGCGTTCTGTGTTGTTAAACATATACAGATATAAAGACCAGGAAATAAAAAAATGTTCAGCTGTTGGTCTCACATACAAATATCTTCAGTGCTTAGCAAAACCCATTAACTGTGTGTACCGTTCCAATACTGTTAGAGGGGACTGTGGAGACACAAGCCCCTCTCCAAGGGTTGCATCAGGAAGGGCATCCAGTGTAAAACCTCTGCCAAATTACTGAAAACTGGGGAAAACTATAAGGGAGCGTATGACACAACTACCTCCTGAGCTGTACCTGGGTAAACCTTAGACTCTCCCACGAATGACTCTTTCAAACCCATCTCTTCCTGTCCCAGCCTGGCGGCTCGTGTCTTGTGGCGTATGCACAAGGACACAGGCATCGCGTCCGACAGTCAGCTGATCTCCGTGGACCAACTGGAGGACCACGTGGCCGACCTGACCGAGGAAGACCTCAAGCTCCTCCGGGCTGACGTGCACAAGTTCCTGGACTACTGGTCTTACGGGACGAGGCAGCACTCTGTCGACTACATCTCGCACATCTTTGGCATCGTTAGTGTAGTTTCATCATTAAACATCAAACTGAACATTTTACCTGATGTCTCATCCCTGTCCCCGCCTCTGTGTCTCTTTCTGCAGATCAAGTGTAATGCATTCACCATGAGTGACCAGAGGGGGCTGCAGGCTGTGGGTGTGGGTCTTTTTCCCAACCTGTGCCTGGTCAACCATGACTGCTGGCCCAACTGCACCGTCATCCTGAACCATGGGAAGTACGTATCCCCGCTGCAGACGGAAGCTGACACTGATGCTTCATTTTAACCCGTGTATCGTAAATGTTTGACTGTCTCTTTCGTTTGCAGCCAGTCAGCTTTGAGTTCTGCTCTCCACTCTCAGAGGAGGTACGTTTTACAGATGTTCACCACTCCACCGACCACGCCATGTGGCTTCAGTTAGAACTGCCTGATCCAGACAGGCAGACGTCTATTCAAGCTCAGTGTAGTCATGTTTTAGTTTCAGTATTTTTTTGCTTCTCATGTTTCCCTGAGTGACAAAACACACAAGCATTAGACAAAACAAAAATACTAAAAACCCACAAAAAACTTGCATATTGTTCAAGCAATCAGTAAATGTTGTAGTTCTTCTAGTGGCCACTAGGGGCTGACTCCTGCAGTGCTTTGGTGCCATAGACTTCCATGTTAAAATGGCCAACTTTACAGCAGAAACAAACATGTTTACAGCCTGATACGAAAGCAGGTTTGGTCTCTGTAGCTAATGTTTCCCTTTAGAACAAAGGTACCAGGGGAGAGTTTTTTATTAGCTCACCCATTTAACTGACGGTAGATGTTTGTCGAGGCTGTGACTGCTTCGAGTCAAAGACTGATGTTCCTTTCTGAGGTACCTAAAAGACAATTTAAAGAGTCCACCTTTTTAACAATAAGACGATTTTTTTAAAGCCAGAATTAGCTTGTTTAAAAAATACACCGACTAAAGGCTGCATCTTGCTTACCAAGGTACTTAACAAGTTCTATCATCAACTAACAACTCCACCCTCTAGTGGACTTGTCCGGTGTAGTTTTTATTGATTAAACCAAACGCGAACCTTAAGGTCAGACCGTGTCATGATGGCAAAAAACCCAAGAGCTGCATCTCAGAGTCTTCAGGCCTCAGCTAGCAGGTTAAAGGTTAAAGTTCATGGCAGGACAGTTAGAAAAGACTAAACAAATGTGATTTGTTTGAAAGAGTTGGCAGGGGAAAGCCTCTTTTCTCTAAAAAGAACATTACAGCATGGCTTTGTTTTGTAAAGCTGCATCTGAGCAAAGCACGAGACTTCTGGAACAATGTCCTGTGGACAGACCAGATCATATCAGCACAAGCACCTCATACCAACTGTCTAGCATGATGGTGGCTGGATGATGATTTGGGTTGTTTTGCGGCCATACCTTGCACCTTTCAGTCACTGAGTCCTCTGTATACCAAAGTATTCTAGAGTTAAATGTGAAGCCATGTGTCCCACAGATAAAGTTTGGCCCAAAACAAGTCATGCAACAGGGCAATGTTCCAAAGCACTGCAGCAAATCCCCAGCAGAATGGCTGAAAAAGAAAAGCATCAAGGTGTTGCAATGGCCCAGACAAAGTCCAGACCTCAACCCCAGTGAAATGCTGTGGAGGGACCGTGAGAGAGCTGTGAAGAAACGAATGCCTGCAAATGTCAATGAACTGAAGAGAAGCTGTAAAGACGAGTGGGGGACAAAATCCTCCACAATGATGTGAAAGACATGGAAAACCACTTCAGGTTGTTGCTGCTGGTTCTACAAGCTGCTGCATGGTGGGGTGGTTTTTACCATACTATGAAAGCCGGCTCCTGAGAGACGTTCGCTGCTGGTTTTGGACTTTTGTTGACAGAGACTAGTACCTGTCTTATCTTAGTGATTACAAATCAGATGATCATGAATTAATCAGTTCAACCTTGTGTCAGAGAGGAGCATTTGAGCCCAGTCCAAAAGTACATTTGGATGCAGCGTTTACAGCAGACATGAATCTGGCCTCAGGATTGAGATTCGTTTTGACCTCCTCTGTCCCAGGATCGAGCTGCGTGCTCTGAGGAAGATCTCAGAGAGGGAGGAGCTGACCGTGAGCTACGTGGACTTCCTCAACCTGTCGACTGAGCGGCAGAAGAAGCTGAAGGAGCGTTTCCACTTTGACTGCACCTGCGAGCACTGCAGCGGTCGTATCAAGGATGACCTGATGACAGCAGCCGCCGACGGCAACGTGAGAGGACAAACGTGAGACCCTGGTTTCAAAATGCTTTACTGTTATTTTATCTCCACATGTCTCCTTCTTTCAGCCGTCTGCGGAGAAGGTGAAGGAGGTGACGGCCTTCAGTAAGGACTGTCTGGAGAAGATTGAGACGTCCCGCATTGAAGGGGACTACAACAAGGTACGCCACCCTGCCTCCAGCATGTCTCTGTGTTTTCTTTCAGTCCCTCGAGCGTCTCTCCTGTCCCCTCTCAGGTGCTGAAGTTGTGTCGTGAGTGTCTGCAGAAGCAGGAGAATGTTCTGGCCGACACAAACCTGTGGAAGCTGCAGGTGCTCAGCGTCACCAGCGAGGTGCTCTCGTACCAGCGGTCCTTCTCCGAGGCAGCAGAATACGCCCGCAGGATGGTGGCGGGATACAGGTGAGCGCTGACCAGCGTCTGCAGAGAAGATGGCTTAGAAAAGTTAAACCACTGCAGAAGAGTCAGACAGCAAACTGAGAATCAGAAGGCCACTGATGCACCATGACTAAGTAACGAACTCAGGGAAACGAAGCCAGGAGAAGCTTCATGGTTTACTGGGTTAGTTTAGAAAGATCAAATCTTCCAGTTCCTGAAGATGTTCCTGTTTAGTCTGCGTCTAGAACTTCCCTGTAGTCCACTGAACTGGTCTGAACTGTCCAGAAGCACATCTGGCACATCTGGGAGCCATGAAGTCCATGGAACTGTCTGCAGACCTCCTGAGTCAGAGATCATGGCTAGGGTGGAAAGCCAAGGGAGGATGCTGAAAACCACCAGAACTCCTAACAGAACAACTACCTGAGGTCTTGACTGGCGAAACAAGAAAGAGCAAATAGTCCTTCCAACAAAACTTCTAAAGGTCTCTGAATCAGAATCATTTATTAATCCCGGGGGAAAATGCATGAAGGGTAGATCGGAGACATTGGCTAACGACCGTCTCACCACCACCTTATCAATCAGACCTTTAGAGCAGCTGGACTGAAAGAAGTGGAGACACAGAGACAAAAAGTGACTTTATTCATAACCTGCTGAAACCTTTGCTGTAGCGCAGCATGGTGGTGGTTAGCATCATAGCAGCTGATCGGGACTGAGGCGAAGGTGGAGCAGACATGTTCTCTAAGGGCAACCGGTTGGCTTTTAGCACCACGCTAAGCCAAAACAGTCCAGTGGGATTTACCGGGAATAACTGCCGATATCCAGGCGTTCGAAGCCTGCAGAGCCTTATCCAGTGAAGACTGGGAACTGTAGCTTCCACCAAAATATCTTCTATTAAGCACTGAATTAAAGGTCTGATTACCACACCAGTCCAGGTTCAAAATAAAGGGGGCGCACTCTTTCAGTTCTGAAAGTCTAACACTTCATATCAGACCAAACTGTGGCCACAATGCTTCAAACGTACGACTCACACCCTGGCTTTGACTCCAGGGTGAGCCGAGACGTTTTAATCTCAGCTACAAGTAAGGAACACACGACTTTCTGAAAGCGTGTTTTTGTCATTTGTCATCGATGATAAAAAATGCTTTCTGAAGCGACTGTACTCATAAAGAGTCTCGTTTTGACGCCATTTTTCCCTCGCTCTCTTAAACAGGAAGTTGTACCACCCCAATAACGCCCAGCTGGGTATGGCCCTTATGCGGGCAGGCGTCACCCACTGGCACGGGGGTCAGATTGAGGCGGGCCACAGCCTGCTCTGCCAGGCTTACGCCATCCTGATGGTCACCCATGGACCCAACCACGCCATCACCAGAGACCTGGAGGTATCTGAAAATGCACGTGATAAGTGGTTCTAAATGCTTGTTTTGGTTTGTAAAACCACTGATTTCACTCCTTCGTGCTTCAGGGGATGCGTGTGCAGACGGAGCTGGAGCTGAAGATGTTGAAGCAGAAGGAGGCTGCGTATTGAACCATGAGGGACGCCACTCTGAAGCCCTGAACCTCAAAGAAATGGTTCTGCAAGCAATAATCACCGTCACCGCTGATGCTCCCATCCTAACTGTACACTGAGCATGCTCCAAAGCACCAAGGACAGCCCTGAGCTCTGATCTGTGTGACGCAGCAGACGGGCTGCATGTACGGCATCTACAATAAAAGTGGAGACACAACATGAGTCGTCATCGCTGCTTTAAATTTATGAAATTCTAAATATCTTGGTAAAATACAAACAGCAAGAACTCAGTTATTTACAAATCTGCACACAAAATCATCATGAACTTTCTTTTAGCTGCCTCCATCTCACTCCATCCCTGCATCCTTTCCATGTCCTCCTTCACTACATCCATCACCCTTCACTGCACTCTCTTCTTCACCTCCTCTGTCCGTTGCTTTGGATGGTTGATCCCAAGTATTTAAACTCATCCACCTTCACTGTTCCACCTGCCTCCCTCTAATTCACACACATGTACTCTTATCCTGCTTCTACTGACTTTCATTCCTCTTCTCTCCAGTGCATACCTCCACCTCCTTCCTGCTCTCACTATAGATCACAATCTGTGGACATCACAGTCCACCAAGACTCCTGCCTGACCTCATCTGTCAATCTGTCCTCACCTTTGTGAACAATAAGGGGCTCAGAGCTGATCCCTGATGTAATCCCACCTCACCACTGTCTCGCTGTCCTCATTCATGTCCTGCACCACCCTCACATACTTCTTTACTTATACTGACTTTTTCTTTTTACATACTGGATATGGTCATGCAGAGGGTTGGTGTGACAGAAGACGACGCAGGGATAGGGTGACATGGAGGCAGATGATCCGCTGTGGCGACCCCTAAAGTAACCAACAAGAACAAGAAGATAATAAATTCACATTTTAAAAGAAAAAACTTATTTTTTACAGTTTCAGCCTCCAGGGCTAAAAAGCTGAAGCCAGTGCAGCAGAAGCAAAACCCCCCAGTTCCTCTAACGTCCACTTCAGGCTGGCTCCAAAAGGACACGACTTTCAGATACTGATTACCTTCTGAAGATAGATCTGTAGGCCTGCTGCTTCTTTTGTCCTTCACTTGTCCAGTTTTTAGCTAATAGCTGTTTAGGAATCACCTTGCTGGTGCAAAAACTTTATTTTCTGTCAGTCAAACTGTTAACTTTAGCATTTTTCAGAGATTCAGCTAAAGAAATGTGAACAGATGACGTGTTTTTATGACAGGCTGTAGCAACAAAGAGCCCAAAGATCCCATTTAAAACGGGTTCTTTGCTAAGTTATGTTAAGTTGTGTGTCGACACATCACTGGTTCATCCTGTGTGTTTGAAGACTTTTCATGCTTGAGGTCAGAGTTCAGTGGATTAAAGAAAAACCAGACTGAAAACAAGTGACAAAGCCGCCGATGTCCAAAGAAACTCTGAAAGAGCTTCAGATACCCTGGATACATGTAGCTGAAGACCAGAAGCTGAAAATGTAAAGACGAACCAACAGCTGAGAGCCATGAAAACCTTTATTTTAAGCTCATTTTGCACAGACACAGATTCTATTAAAAAGGAAACAGGAAACAGTATCAAAACAGCTGAAGAGGACGCTCAGCGTGACCACAGTGAGCCCTGAGAAGCACCTCTTCATGAGCTACAGTTCAAAGGTCGGACAATAACAGCGAGTATTGCTTTAAGTATTTCAGCCTCTCCGCTCCTCCCGTTTCGGTTTTTAATTTAAACTCGAGTTTTATAGAAACGTAGAAATCCCTCCTTAAATAAAAACTTGAGCGTTTTGAGACTTGTTTTTAAATAAAGTCCACAACAAAACGGAGGAAATGAAGAGGCGGGAGTTCTCCACAGCTGCCGCACAGAGGGGGGACAGACGAGACCGTAGGTTAGTGTTTTCCATTTCAAAATCAGAGGGACTGGAAGCAGATCTCACAGACTAGCTGATAAAATCAAACGATAACGTGACGCCGCGTGTTTACGGTCTTCTCCTGAGAAGCTCCGCCCCCTATCCCAGCTCACTGGAGGACGCAGAGCTCAGTGGTGGACTTGTTGTGAGGCTCCTCCGTCTCCTCGGCTTCTCCGCGGCTCCGGCCGAGCTCTCGCGGCGTCCCGTCCTGGTCGTACGGCGGCGGCGGCTCCAGACTCTGCCGCAGCTCCATCAGCAGCTCCTTCCCGTCGCTCGAAGGCAGGTTTCCAAGGTAGTACTGCGGCGCCAGCTCCACCAGCCTACAGGGGTCACCACAGAGTGAAATCAGAGGCGTGACGATGGCATTGTGTTGGCGTCGTCAGACAACCACCTATAGCTGCACTGACCCGCCAAAACAGCGCCAAGACAAACACAGGCTGTCAGTATGAGAGCACTTCATTAGGTACACCTGCTCAACTGCTGTTCAATGCAAATATCTGATCAGCCAATCACACGGCAGCACTCAGACACGCAGGCACGGTCGAGGTGACCTGCTGACGTTTAAAGCGAGCATCAGAATGAGGAAGAAAGGGGATTTAAGTGACTTTGAACGTGGCACAGCTGCTGGTCAGAGGTCAGAGGTCAGAGGAGGATGGTCAGACTGCTTCCAGCTGACAGGAAGGCAGCAGGGAATAATCAGCTGTTTCAGTACGCAGACTCCTTTGCTGATCCCAGGGGGGACTGCTGGCAGAAGAGCATCTCTGACCCTTTATGCAGATGGTCTCCAGCAGCAGAAGACCACGCTGGGTGCCTCAGGAGTGACACCCAGGGTGGTCTTCTGCTGCTGCTGGGTGCCACTCCTGAGGCTAGAATTCACACAGGCTGAGGGTTTAAAGCCCACAGCCTGCCTGAGGATTGCTGCTGACCGTGTCCACCCCTTTGTGACCACAGTGTACCATCTCCACGTCACACAGCTGGTTTTTTAACATGACGATCAGTCCACCGTATTCAGATGGCCTCCATTCCTAAGCTAACATTAAGTCATGTGATGCTGAGAGCAGGAGAGAGGCACTGAGGCACTGAGGCACTGAGGAACTGAGGCACTGAGGCACTTGGGAGTGAGAAGAAGCTTAACATCACTTCGTTTTTCACTCAGGAATAAAATACTGTGAAGCAGCGACAAGTTGAGAAAGTCTCAGTTTAAAGCTCCTGTCACACCTTGATGATTTAACCAGCGTATGAAACGTGGTCAATACGCTGGCGTACGTGGAATAAGTTATAAAATACGCACAAAATGACTGACGTACGCCAGCGTATGGTTCATACGTCCCGCATACACGGACCATAAGTTGTAGGTAAGTTATGCAATCATTCACACACGTTACCTGTAAGTTACTCATAATACGTGGAGATAATGTCTAGAGTACTCAAAACTTACCTAACCTATGAGTAACCTGCTTTGAACCTATGTGTAACTTATAGTGAACTTATCTCCAACACGTATTGATGTATGCAGACGTGTTCTGGACGACCACAGCGCTTACCGAACATGTTTCTAACTTACAGCTACGTGTAACGGCGTGTTGGCTGATAGTAGGCGTTAGCCACGAACGTAGCTATGATGCTACTACAGACGATGCCTGAGGGGCGTTGGAACCTGCATCATCTCCATCACAGGGTGAGGGTGACGGGGGTGAGGGTTCTTCCATACGTCCATGGCCAGGTGGCGTTCCTCCGGTTTTTCTTTGGCACAATGGTGATGTTGATACTGCCTTTAGCCTTCGACACGCTATGCATATGTTGTGACCGCCGGCAACATGCTAAGCATTCTTTGGTATAAGTTACTGAAAGTTCCACATAAGTTACTAATATGTAATGTATACATCCACAAATTTAAAAAAGCATCACAGTTCTGGGTATGCCAGTGTTTTGGAGACATTTTGATGCGTCGGCGTACGCTGGTTAAATCATCAAGGTGTGACAGCGGCTTCAGTTA
>VUQH01050719.1:5242-16746 GCA_015106775.1 Etroplus canarensis | reverse complement strand
GGTTGGTGTGAGGGAAGAGGATGCAAGGGATAGGGTGAGATGGAGGCAGATGATCTGCTGTGGTGACCCCTAATGGGAGCAGCCGAAAGAAGAAGTTCTGTAAATGGACCCATAAGAAAATTAAAAACAGCAGATATTTCATTTTTAGATTTAGCTGATTTACTCATCATAACATAATTTCATAGTTATGTTTATGTTTTTATTACATCTGTCACATGCTGCCCTCTTAATTATCTTATTGTACTGTATTACATTTTCAGTTGCCATGCACAATTGCACACCTACTGCTACTGCTTTCTGCACAATATGTACAGTGTTTCCTATTTTATGCTTATGTTTTTATATTTCTCTATTACATATTACATGCTGCTCCTAAAATTGTTTTTTATATTTTTGTATTGTATAGACTTAGACTCGGACTTAACTTTATTGATCCCTTTGGGATGACTCCCTCAGGGAAATTTAAGTTTCCAGCAGCATGTAGGAAAGAGCAGTAATGAAATAGAACTGTAATAAAACTGTAGTAGGGTAACATAAACAGTAAATTTACGTAGGATATAAAAATAAAAGTAATCAATAAACAGTAGACAGTACACTCTTAGCTAAAATATACAAATATACATAGAATAGAATGAGAAAGTGGATATGCAGGTATGTAGAACTGAGACATATTGTATATTGTATATTATTACTTTTATGTGTATATTTTATCTTATTTAGCATTCACTGTGGGCAGAAAAGTAAGAATATCACTGCACAGAAAAAGCATGTAAGGTACTGTGTGTATGACAATAAAACTTGATTTAATTATTGTGATACTGACACATCACTCTGTAGAAATCCTATTGGGTGCTTTTACCTTTGTGCAAGCTAGAGCTCCTCCAGTGGATCAAAGTGATGAGATTCTTCAACTTTATTTTCATTTTCAGAGAGTGGATGAAGAAACAGGGAGGCAAATCTAGCGAGTGGTCCAGGTGGTGATCAAAAATTGTTTTCGAGCAGCCAAAAACATCCTGGCTTTTTATTGAGCACACTGCAGTCCAGTTCCTTTCCAGTGAATGTTCTCCCCTGGGCAACTCGGAATGTTACAGTAGACTTGACTGTCTCTCCCTGCAGAATTAATCCATGGGGCACAACCCTTAAATGCCAAAGCAACAGCATGCTCCTCATCCTGCTCCTCACCTGACACGCTGCCTTTGGGACTGGAAGGTGTGGACTCTCCAACTCAACACCACAAGTGAAGAGAAAGCAACATTTCAAAGCAAGGAAACCCCCTGCTTTCTCAACTCACAAGAGAAGTTCACTGCGTGAAAAGAAAAGCTGATGGTCATGTTTCATCTGGGCAAACTTGTCACTTTTCTGTCAAAGTCCACTAATCTATGCATGAACCGACGAATACGGAGGTCAGTGGCACATTGTGAGCGGCATCTGCTCATCTGCAATCTGCTCTATTAAATATATTAGCCCTTATGAGCAGGTATAACTTTGTGGCATTTTCCACATGTAAACCACTGCCAGTCCTCCTGAAAGATGTTTCAGATCCTTCAATCCTGTAGTGGTCCTAGTGATGACCTGGAAAGCAGAAGAGGGATTCTTTGGCAACACCTGCAGTTAGCCATGCTTTTCTTGAGAACCATTTTGGATTGAAGGCGCCATTTTTGTCCTTTTCCAGCTGAATGCTGTTCCAGGGTAGTGTCACCTGACACTAACGTCAGGTGAAAATCACGTTAGCGTTCTGGGGTTGAAATCCTCTGGCTGGTCTTGTCTCAAACGTTTAATCTCTAGTTTTGCTCTGATGGCAAGGTGCTGAATCTAACTTTTCCTAACTTTTCCATTTACTTCAATTCATAACCCTGCTAGTGATGACTAACGTAAATGCTAGATGTTAGTTGAAAAGACCAATGACAGCGTCTTGACAGTCGACTGGCGGAACATTTCATTGGTTGTTGTCGTCTCTGGGCCATTCTCATCATGTCCCACAGCTCACTGTTGAAAACGTGCTGAGCATGTGCATACAGTTTTCAGCTGCTCGCTTGCCCATGCACACCAAAGCAAAGTGATCATGTTCTGCAATGCTCAGCAGCAACATCTGATGGAGCACGGCCCCATCGATCTCTAATGTACAGATGCCAAAACTCGCGCATCACATCGGCTTTCAAAGCACCAACATGGCAACAGCAAAAACTTCCAGCTCCAGACTGGACTTCAGACTGGGTATAATCTGAACTGTAATGTCACAAGGTAAACTGACACTTAATCCAGCATTCAACTTTTCCATAGCGCACATATTTAAAACTTCAAGTATCCAAGCACTCAACAGGGCGTACAGTGAAACAGGTACCACTGCAGCCCAGAAAAGCTTTTTACATATATATATACTGTAGAATGCAGAGGTGTTGGCTCACCCTCACTGCCAAGATGCCCTTGAGCAAGGCACCAAACTCCCACATTGCTCCTTGGCCCCTGCCTTCCTTCTCACCTCTCCACCACTGCATGTTATTGGTTCTGTTTGTGTATGCATCTCAGACTTGCATGTTAAGTGTGTAAACGTAATAACTGACTGTGTTGAAATTGGAAAATTGGAATTTCCCCATTGGAGATGAATTACAGTTTGTTTGGTTGCTATGGATTTTTACTACAGCTTAGAAGTTTATTTGTTGTATACTTTTACTTGTTAATCTACAGCACGGCTGATAATACATTGGGAGTTCTACTTCTACTGCATAAAAGCAAGCATGCTATTTGAAAGAAAATTTAATAATAAAATTTCACTTTATTTCATTGTGAGGTGGCAGCTGCTGCTTCGTATCGTGCATGTTAAATCTAATAATGGTTTTGGCATTGCAAGTCTGATTTACTGTAGGAATTTCCTTGTTTTAATTTAAAGGTAGGAAATGTTTGTATTCCTTTTCATACCTTCATTGTGCATGCCTCACAAAATAAGCTTTAAGCTGGACTTGAGTCAACATCATGTAGCCATCTCTTATACCCCTTTTAAGCATTTTTTAAGAGGGTGCAGTCTGTTTATTAAGGCGGCTTCCTAAATGTTAGCAGCTTACTTTTTTGTCTGGTCTCGTGTGGTGAGAGTATGCAGGCAGTTCCTGGAAGATGAATGAACTGATACCACCGACTGGCCCCCACGCTCGCCTGACCTAAATCCAATAGAACACCTCTGGGACATTATGTTTCAGTCCATCCAATGCTGCCAGATTCCACCTCAGACTGTCTAGGAGCTCAGTATGCCCTGGTCCAGATTTGGGAGGAGATCCCACAGGACACCATCCATAGTCTCATTCGGAGCGTGCCCCAACATTGTCAGACATGCATACAAGCACCATTTTGAGTTGCTGCAATGAAATTGTGGCAAATGCACCAACTGCTGCATCATTTTTTCACTTTGATTTTTGGAGTGTCTTTGAATTCAGCCCACTGTAGGTTGATAATTTTCATTTCTGTCTGATGTTGCAGCATCTTTTTGTTCCTAACACATTACCTCGTCCATATCAGTATAAATATACAACATAACTTTTTCCCATTGAGATCTGATGTGTTTTCAAAGTGTTTTTTTAAATATTTTTGAGCATGCCAAACATTAAATGTGCATTATTTCCTTCATCTTCGTTTAAGTATTTATGATTCCCAAAACAAAATTTTACTCACTCTGAGAAAATGTTTGCTGCATATTAAACACATCTTCCCTGTGTTTTATTTGCAGAAACAGACAAAAAGAATCTTCCCATCACTTTAAGTGAAACTTTATTTTTCTCACTTCCATCATCCTCTGTCGCATCTTCTAGCTCACTATCTGCTACACAGACAGACCCCTCTATGAGAATGAAGCATACAGGATTGATATTAGCCTCTTAACCTGCCTTCAGCCTGATACTGTTTTCAACCTTTTTGATGCTAAAGCACCACAGAGGCCATTTTTGTTTATGAAGTTGTAACACAAAAATTATAGTACCTATGTTGAAACAGCCAGATGACTTCCCTCACTTTGCTTTTTCTCTCTCCTTTCTTTATTATATATTCTGTGTGTGTGTGTGTGTGTGTGTGTGTGTGTGTGTGTGTGTGTGTGTATAAAGGAAAAGAAGATTTTATTTCATTTAAGTTCATGTTTCCAAATTCAGTTTTTTTCCTCTTCTCCTCCACTAATAAGGATGTTTTTAGCCTCAGCTATAAAGAATTTACTTATAACAGTGATAATTAAAATATTGACAATGAGGTGAACTTCATTTAGGTCAGAACATGTGGCTTTATGATTTTCTGCTCATCATCACCAAGCTCCTTTACTCACTTCCTCCCTCTGTTGGCCAGTCAGGAGCAGAGGTGGTGCGTTGACCTTTGGGAGACCAACCTGGATGCGGTTTGATGGGTCGACCACATCATTTTCATTTTGCTGAAATGGACACTGAAGCTTTCCCAGCAGCACCAGATCTCCCACTCTCTCTCCCCTGAGCTGCAGGTGCCATCTGTCTCATTGTGAGGCAAAAAGTGGGCTCAGTGGGAGCAATGAGTTTGGAAGGAACCATCAAGACCAGAATGTAGGTCAACTGGTTCCCACACCAGCCCCGCTCCGCTGTCCAAAGCCCCAACTCTGCGGGTAATTTTTCTAAAGAACCTGCAGACTTTCCGCTCACATGAGGAGAGAACATCAGAGCACCTTGTCAGTTACTGTTTTCAGCAGTTTAGTTAATACTACGTTTTTGGGCTGGCGTTCGAATCTTTTTCCGCAGCTTAATTCCCTGAGTTTGGCTGCTTCAGCGAAATCTCCCCACAGGGATCAATACACATTTATCTTATCTTTTAAAGTATCCAAAATCAGACAGTGTAACAGTATGTATGTGTTTTTATGGTAGTGAATGCTGGGGCCAGACTGCACACAGCCAGTGGCACGGCTGCAGCGTCTAGTCCCAGCAGGGTGTATTCTCAGCTCCTTAAATCCCAGTAAGTGAAATGAGATTAGACAACACACACACACACACATATATCCCAAACCGCACCCACACACACAGGCTTAAGACTGAGCCCATGTGTACTGAGAGGCTACTGCTGAAATCTCCCATTGATGTTTTCTTTGAGTCTTTCCACCTCTGTGTGTTGTGACTGAAACCAGGCCTGGTGTCATATGTTCACATGAGTCTTCATGACCCTTATTAGGTGCATGTTTCTCATCCTTTTACCTTAAGGCTGTAAAAAAAATGCAATTTTTTTTTAAATAGTGAAACATTCAGACCCATTTTAGTGGATGCCAAATTTCGTCAAATAACGTAAATGTCTTGTCCATCATTTTCAGCTTTCTTCAGAATTCATTCATGCTTCATACCTTTGAAAATGTTTCCCCATTACATTACTTGGAAGAAGAAAAAAAAAAGCGTGGGTTTTAACAAGGTTTGGCCAGAAAGAGTAATGTTGTATTCTCTTAGGGTTAACAAATCAGCAAACCTATTTATTAAGTTCCCTTTTGCGTCTAGTCCCCTCCAAAAGTGTTGGAAGAGAAAGGCCAATAAATTAGTTTTTACTGTACACTGAAGATATTTGTGTGTGAAACCAAAAGATGAATATGAGAAGAGAGATCGGTTATGTTTCAGCTTTTATTCCCTGATATTTATATCTAGATATGTTAAAGAACATAGATTGGCTGCATACCCCTTGCTCACAAAAGCTGCATCAAGGCTATGACCCATAGACTCCAACAGATTTCTTGTTTCTTTATTGATTATGTCTTTCCAAGCTCTGAGCACAGAATTTATTGGTTTTTCCCTTCAGTCTTCTCTTCAGGAGGTGAAATGTATGTTTAATTGGGTAAAGATTTGGTGACTGACTTGGCCAGTCCAAAATCTTCCATTTTTTCCCCTGATGAAGTCCTTTGATGGGGTGCCAGTATGTTTTGGATCATTTTCTTGCAGCATAATTAAGTTGTTCCCAATTAGTAGCAGCCATCCAAGCCTTAGCCATGATACAACCTCCACCATGCTTCACAGATGGGCTTGTATGTTTAGGATCATGAGCAGATCCCTTCTTTCTCCATACTTTGGCATTTCCATCGCTTTGGTAGAGGTTCATCTTTGCCTCATCAGTTCATAAAACTCATTTCTGTACTTCTTTGCAAATTCTAATCTGGCTTTCTGATTTTTACTACAGATGAGTGGCTTGCATCTTGCAGTATGGCCTCTACATTGTTGTTTTCTAAGTCTCTTTGTTGCAGTTAACTGTGATATTCCCATTCTTGCTCTTGGGAGGTGGTTCATGATGTTACAGGCTGTTGTTTTAGAGTTTTCTTTACTGCTCTCACCATTTGTTTGTCATCAGTTGTTGTTTTCCTTGGACTACCGGTTTGATGCCTATTGCTCAGCACACTGGTGGTTTCCTACTTTTTCAGGACATTCCAAATTGTGGTACTGGCTATGCCCAATGTTTTTGAAACAACTGATGGATTTTCCCCATTTTCCCAGCTTCAGAATGATATACTGTTCTCCCATAGACAGCCCTCTGGTCTTCATGTTGATCTGCCCTTCTTAACTGCAAATGCAGTCTTTATAAGTGAAAGTCAAAGCTTAAACTGAGAATAGATATCCATGGCTACTTAATGATTAAACACTCAATTTTATCTGACACACCTGGGTAAGAAGAAACCCCTGTCGCTTGCCATGTTCCAATACTTTTGCTCACTCAAAGAACTGGCTGATTTAATAGAAAATGTGTTCTATGTTGTTTAACATATCTAGATGTAAATAAATAAAAGGACATAAAAGCTGAAACTGATGTCTCTTCTTATATTCATCATCTCACAAACAAATGTCTTCAGAGCACCGCAAAAACTAATTCACTGACCTTGCTGTCCCAATACTTTTGAAAATAATTGTATATACTGTATGATTAGATTTTATTATACTGCTGCCAGGAATGCTTTTTTTTTTACCCATATGGTCTTGATGTGGTCTTAATATGCATATGGCATATGAACAAGACACCACTTTAAATTAAGACAGTTAATTTGTTATCACAACAGGCTTTTTTGGTTTTCATTTGCTATTTTATGCACATAGAGTCTCCTAACAACACCCTTACCATTTTACATTTTTGCA
This sequence comes from Etroplus canarensis, assembly GCA_015106775.1. Classification (NCBI taxonomy): domain Eukaryota; kingdom Metazoa; phylum Chordata; class Actinopteri; order Cichliformes; family Cichlidae; genus Etroplus; species Etroplus canarensis. Next base: position 9,658 of record VUQH01050719.1, on the reverse strand, counting down.
TTTTTCAAAAATTAAATGAACACGCAAAAATACCAGAAGCAAATTGCTATTAATATGCAATTCTATGATATTTCACTGCGTATATGTAAAAAGTGCAGCACTCAGTATTAAATTATAAGCGTGAATTAGTATGGTAATGCTATACTAATAGTTTTACTACACTGCTTAAGTGCCTGTGTTCTTAGGTCACTGAGTAGGTTGGCAGTCCCTAAGTTAGTAAAGTTATTTTTATCATTAATGACAAGAAGAGTTGCTAATTTAACTGCAAATTTCTTATCATAAAACTTTAAAAAAAAAAAAACAACATTGAAGACAAAAATGTGGGGGCATCAGTTACTAGCTTGCTTTGTTTACTGCTGTTACGGCAAACTGTTATCTCAGTAACACAGCTTTATAGGTGGGAAAAAAATGTGTGACAGCACAAAAGTTGTGCCAGTCACTAAATGGAGTAAATTTAATGTTACCGTGATGTTACCTCTGCCATGGACAGTTTTCTTCTATTTCTTCAAAAGTCTAGCAGAAAAATTGATTGGTTCTTAAAGCAAACCAACCAACTGTATCATCCAGTGAGGTCTGTAACACAAACTAAGAGTGGGTCTTTATTAGGGGTCTTATGGTAGCCTGCATGTATTCATCCCATACTTTTTGGTTCTGTATTACATTTCCATTTAATGTTAAAGTAGCTAACACATAATATTCTGGCAGGACACCAATATTGGTTTTGGGACACTTTTAAGGTTATCCTGTAAAGCTGGGCAAACAAAATGTCTGATACAATGTCAGTTTTATTCAGTGACTATAAAGTGCGTTAACTCACACTACACACTGAGTCTGACTTTTAATCAGACTTCCTGTACAGCCAGAATCTGCAACTTGTCTGCTCACAAGTAGTTTAATCCAAGATGGCTGTGTCTTTAGTGCTGACAAAAAAATGTTACTTTGTGTTTTTAAAGCTAAATGGAACCGCTGGCTTTAATGATACATGTAAGTTTTAATTTTTCATTTTAAATTTTTCTGCACTTTTCTTAATATTGTTTTTGTTTATATATTTAGCGCATTTTATGCTTGAACATGCAAGGATTAGAGCACACTCCCATGGGCAGTTTGCAGCATTTGAGCTCCTGAACTGCTGCAAGAATAAGAATAATGGCTTCAAACAAATCACAGTGTTTCAAATCAAACTACGAATTTTGTTACAACCATACAATCATAATTCCTGATACTGACAAACAGAATAACTCAGAGTCTACATATCTTAAAACTGGGTCATTCATGTGACTTTATTAAGTATTTTTTCAGGCTGCACTACCTTTATTTTAGCATTTATATTGTATTTCGCTTATAGTTTACATTAGCTCGTGCATAGTATAATATAGTAATAGCACTACTTTAATATCTCATCTTCTCTTACCACACTATATGGCATAAGTGTTTTATACCCTGTGACATTTTTCTTTTAACCTAACCCTGTATAAGCGGTGTACAAATATGTAATAAATGGTTTATTGCATTTTATTTGTACATGTAAACAATTTTCCCTATATTACAAGGTGATGGTTCACAATATTTTCTACTGTATATTTCCACAGAAGCCTTTTTTTCAATATATGTCTACAAGATGGGCAGCAAGTACATTAAAAATCAGTTAAATCTACTTACAACTAAATTATAGAGTGTAAACCATTCATCAGGGATTTATAATTTGTTTAAATGTAAGATAAAATTTGCTATATTTTTATTTTCTTCTGTCCTTTTCATATGGATTATATATAAGGTTTTATGTAAAGTAAATCCCTGTTATATGTAAGGTAAAGTAAAGAACTTTTAATTTGTTCTTAAGTTTTTCTTTACTTTCATTTCCCTATATCCTTATAACATGTAATACATGAAATGCATTATATGCAACATATTATAAGTATTATAAATAGGGTTTTCTAATATTATTATAGTAATATATGTATATATACTATATTCTTGTTAAATTCAAGGTGATGCATTTTTCTTTTACCTAGTTCTTACTTTATTCTTTACATTTATTTCCCTACAAATGTATTATATGTATCATATGAAAGGTATTATTTTAAATTATATCCTTATGTGTAAAATATGTAATATATTATAATATCATTTGTATTAAATGAGAGGTAAAATTATAATTTTTTCTTTTACCTAGTTCTTATTTTTTTCTCTTTACATTTGCTTCCCTATATCCTTATGATTTGTAAAATGTGAAATGCATCATATATAACATATTATATTATGTAAAAGGTTTTCTCAAATTATATGTATTATATGCAAGGTATATTCCTGTCCAGTTTTATTTGTAAAGTACCAATTCACAACAAAAGTTACCTCACAGCAGTTTACACTGTAAGGTAAAGACCTTACAATGTTGGAGAGAAAACCCCAACCATCTGACAATCCCCTATGAGCAAGCACTTAGCGACTGTGTGAAGGAAGAACTCCCTTTTAACAGGAAGAGACCTCCAGCAGAAGCAGGCTCAGGGAGGGGCAGACATTTGCCTCTTGGGGGTGAGGGGAAAGAGAAAAAAGGAGAGTTACATGCAAGGTAAAGTGATGCATTGTTCTTTTACCTAGAGCGTATTTTTTCTTTAAATCCTTCTCCCTACATCCTTATAATATGTAACACATAAAATGCATTGAGTGTAATGTATTAAAAGTATTATATATAAGGCTTTCTAATTTTATATGCATTATGTGCCTGTTACATGCCAGATTTTGTTCTTTTACATAGCTCTTACTCTTTCTCTTTATTTCCCTATATTCTTCTGAAAGGCACTGTATGTAAATTATATCCGTATTATATCTAACATATATAAGGGTTTATAATATTAATATTTGTATTGTTCACATTGTTCTTTTACCTATTTCTAGCTTTTTCACTATAGCTTTATATTTTTGCCTCTTCCCCATCAGACTGTCAATCAATGCTTATCTTTTATGGTGTGTTTAAATGTATATAGCACCTTTACTGAATCCATACAAACACATATAACAACACATATATGGATGCTTATATATTTATGTACATATTTAAGCAAGTTTCTCTTCATTATTTATCAATATGAGCCATTTTGGGGACAACATTTGCCCTTTAGACTTCCTCTCAGTGACACAAAAGTCATCTGTACTCTTTTTTTTATCACTTCATCCATAAGAATAAATGATCCAAACTAACTGGCTGCCATGTTTCTTATGTTTGTGCGTCTTTTCATGCACCTTTGCTCCATAATTCACCCGGACATATTTGGCATATGGGGACTGTAGGGGATTTTCACATGCTGTTAAAAAATAAAGCCCGGTGGTCATTTGAAGTGATGGACCCTGCGGCTGTGCTGATTCATACACAATAAATAAAACAGACCTTTTGTTGTTTTTTTTTAAAGTCTTCTTGTTATGTAAATAATATTGAAATATCATCTTACAGTCTTGCACTTCCTCTCCTTGTTGTTCGCCAGGATCAGGTGAGTCATGTGGAGTCCTCCGCAGGCCAGGCCAGAATGGCCGCCTCACCTTATTATCCTCCTGCAGCGTTTTCATCCATCAGTAGAGCTGACGTTTGTCATATTATTGGGATTTTCTGGTTTCGAATGCAGACATTTTGCAGCCAAGCTTTAAATAGCCTGTTGACCGCAGAATATTTGGTTGAGTGTGTGACAGGGAGCGCCAGGCGCTGCCAAGAAGTGTGTGCGGTTTGAGGTGTGTGTGTGTGTGTGTGTGTGTGTGTTGGACAGGAGTGAAGGGTGGCTGGGGAGGGCATTAGTGAATGGCTGTGCTATTGCATCCTCCCAGGAGACCTCTAAAACACACACACACACACACACACACACAGTACCTTACCAGCGCGCAAAACCCGCCTCCTTCATCCACAAAAAAACTCCCATCTCCCTGCCATACCTCTATATCCTCGCACCGCCCCTCAGCTAAAGCCAGCGCACACGTTCTCTCCGCTGCCAGACGCGCTGGGACACGGCGGTGTGTGTGCGGAGGAGCCGTGCGTACTTGCGCTCGGAGCTTGTGTGTGTGTGGGCGTGTGTGTGTGTGTGTGTGTGTGTGTGTATGTGTGTATATGTGCGTGACGGGGCAGAGTCGGGAGAAGTCAGAGGGAGCCGCAGCCGGCAGCGCGGGGACAGAGCAGGAGGAACCGGCGGACAGCTCGCGCAGTCCGGCTTTTTAAATTTGGCCGCCTCTCCACGCGCTCTCCCGGTGCCGCCGGGACTGAAAGCGAACAGACTGAGAAGTTTTGACCGAAAGCATCCCCCCTTTTGCCTCCCCCTCTCCCCGTCCCTTCGGTGACAGAGGGAGGGACGGGAGAACCGGGCGGACGGGACGGTGAAGCTGCGCGTCTCCCCCACCCCACCCCTCCCCGGCGGATGATCCCCCCCCACGGATGCG
>VUQH01050716.1:0-27836 GCA_015106775.1 Etroplus canarensis | reverse complement strand
CTGTTAACATAGGGCTTCCTTTTGGCACAGTACAGTTTTAACTGGCATTTGTGGATGTAACTACGTATTGTGGTACTTGACAAAGGTTTGCCAAAGTAGTCCTGAGCCCATGTGGTGATATCGCTTATAGATGAATGACGATTCTTGATGCAGTGCCGCCTGAGGGATCGGAGATCACGGTTGTTCAGCTTAGGCTTGCGCCCTTTTCCTTTACGCACTGAAATTCCTCCAGATTCCTTCAATCTTTTAATTATGTTATGCACTGTTGAACGTGAAATATCCAAATCTCTTCCTATCTTTCTTTGAGGAACATGGTTTTTAAACATTTCAATAATTTTCTCACGTATTTGTTGGCAAACTGGCGATCCTTGGTCCATCTTTGCTCCTAAAGGACTAGACCTTTCTTGGATGCTGCTTTCATACCAAATCATAATTACAATCACCTGTTGACATCACCTGTTTCAAATCACATCATTATTTAACCAATTTACCTGATTACTAGCCCTAAATTGCTCCTGTCCCAACCTTTTTTGGAATGTGTTGCAGGTCTGAATGACAGGAAAGGATGTATATTTACAAATGAAATGAAGTTGACCAGACAAAACATGAAATATTTTGTGTTCATATTGTCTGCAATGAAATAAAAGTCAAAGTAAATTTAGAAATCACTACTTTCTTTTTTTATTTGCGTTTTCCATACTGTCCCAACTTTTTCTGATTTGGGGTTGTAGAAAGGCTGCCAGGAGAAAGATAAAATCTGGCCAGAGCAGACCAAAGTGGAGATGTTTGGCCATAATGCACAGAATATCAGCAAAAACACCTCATACCAACTGTCAAGCACAGTGGTGTTGGGGTGATGATTTGGGCTTATATGACAGCCACATGACCTAAGCACCTTGTGGTCACTGAGTCAACCATGAACTCCTCTGTATAGTAAAGTGTTTGAGAGTCAAATGTGAGGCCATCTGTCTGACAGCTAATGGGCGATTGTTGGTACTGTGTCGGTTCTTCAGAGATCCTGCAAACAGCTTCGCAGCCCGTTGTCTACATGGTTTAGCCATTTCCATCACAAACCGGTAGTGTCACCAACAACTGGTCTGTGGGCTCCTCTTGTTTGCTGTTGTTGGTCCTTCAGCCAGGTACAGCAAATAGAGAAGTTAAAACACGTAAAGAGCTGAAGTGAAACTGAGTGTTAAAAACAACGAAGTGTCACTGCAGCCGGTGCTTTTCATGCTGTTTTTAATCTCTGATGCTTCCCCCTCTATGTTGGGAACCCTGCTGTCATTCCCTTCCGTGTACCTGCCTGTGCACAGCATCATCCGTGTTGAGTTATGCATCAGTTGCTTTCCCTGCTGCATTGGCTCTGCGTAGGCAAATACCAACACAAAACAACACAACACAACTGCAAGCATAATGCCGGGTCAACAATCCCAAACACAGCAGCAAATCTACAACAGAATGGCTGAAAAAGAAAATAATCCAAATAGTCCAAACTCAACCTCATTAAAATGCTGTGGCGGGACCTTAAGAAAGCTGTGTATGAATGAACTGAAGCCACGCTGAGGAAGAGTGGGCCAAAATTCTTCCACAGAGATGTGAGAGAATGTTAAAGTCAAACAGAAAAGTTATTACTGCAAAAGGTGGTTCTAAAAGCCATCTAGATATCCCTGCTACTCCAGAGGGCCAATTCCAGTTAAAAAAAAATAGAAGAGCTGGAAGGAAATATTTTTACAATTAAAATATGACAACAGCACATTAAAATATACAGCTGGGGTCATAAATGACTCCACTTGGTCACTTGATGGTTAAGAGAGCAACTTCCAGACCAGAATTTAAATATTAACAGATTAAGAGCCTTGTTAGAGGCATCAGTTTTAACCAAAAGTGGTAATCATTCTCATTGGTCTTTAGGTGTCCCTGTAGTGTAGTGGTTTACACATAAGTCTTACAAGCGAAAGGTCCCTGGTGTGATTCCAGGTGGGGACACAAGCCCCTCCTCACCATGGAGGGTTGTGTCAGGAAGGGCACTCGGCATAAAACCTCTGCCAAATTACCAATGCGGATTAATTCGCTGTGGCGAATTTTGGTTCTTGCCCAAACCCCAAAAGATGTTCAATTTGCTGTAATATGAAGCCAGAAAAACCGATAAATCCTCACCTCAGAGATGCATAAAAACCACACTGGAACAATCAGTTACTGCGAATTCATATTTATCCAGTTTGGTTTCAAAACTGTGACCCAAAGCCCGACTCACCTGATTGGCACGTGGCCGACGTCAAAGTTTTTCATATAGTGAGAGCACTCCATGTCATCGTGAACCACGCCTTTACCCGTGCTGCCAAATGTTTCGATGGCATAAACCTCTCCCTCCTGCAGAGTGACAGCAAAAAAAAAAAAAAAAAGACTTTATACTGTGTTTAAATGGTAATCTGCAGGCTTTTGGATGAAATTAACCTGTTCTATTGCTGAGTCAAACTAAGAAAACCAGAACCAGTACTGATGTGAAACGTGGACCCACCTCCATTCTGGTCGCTTCTCCTCCTTTAACGATGGGCACCGTCTTTCCAGCGTGTATCCTGTACTGACCGATTGAATGACCGTTCAGGTTTCGGATTGGCTTCACTGCAACACACAAAAATAATATCACAGTTTATGAATAAACGATGTGAAATTCATTAAACATTTCAAGCAAATTACTTCCAACTTAACATTTATCCCCCCACTGGCCACCAAGAAAGCAGCTTAAAAGAAGTAGCAGCAATTTTACTTTCTAAACCTAATCAGGTAGTTTTTAATAATAAATCATAAGATATTTAAAATTAAGAAGTTTAAACATCTGATGTCATAAACATCTGATGTTTATGACCCAATCTGTGAGCAGCAAAATGACTCACTTTACCTCCAGCCTCTTGGAAAATATTAATTTACCGTCTGTGGACGTGAATCAGTACGTATGAGAGCGGATTGATGAATAAGCGTGTTCAGGAACACGTAAATAACGAGAGGAATTCATGTTTAGGAACATAAATCATTAGATCAGAGGTCACGACTATTTCACAACCTGCTGTTAGGCTGCTGTGTAGGTATACTCTTCTTTCGGCTGCTCCCGTTAAGGGTCACCACAGCAGATCATCTGCCTCCATCTCATCCTATCCCCTCATACCGACTGTCTGCATGTCCTCCTTCACTACATCCATGAAATTTTTTGGTGGCCTCCCCCTTCTCCTCGTGCCTGGCAGCTCCATCTTCAACATCCTTTGTCCGATATATCCACTATCCCTCTTCCGAACATGTCCAAACCATCTCAGCCTTGCCTCTGACTTATTCTCCAAACTTCTCAACCTGAGCTGTCCCTCTGATGTACTCTCTAATCCTGTCTATCCTGGTCACTCCTAGCATCTTCAATTCTGCCACCTTCAGCTCTGTCTCCTGCCTTTTCGTCACTGCCATGTCTCCAAACCATACATCATAGCACATCTCACTACCGTCTTGTAAATCCTTCCCTTTCACTCTTGCTGCTATCCTGTTGTCACTTGAAATTTGCAAAATAACGACTTTCTGAAGGTGTGAAATAAATGTAGTACAACCCTTGGCTCAATCAATTAGGCAGGACAAAGATCCTAAAAGGATAAAGGAAGGGAACACCACTGGGCTTCTTATTGATGATGTAATCTACTATTTTGAGGACCCAAACAAATGCCTTCCTATATTATTTAATCAGCATAGTTTCTGTTCTGGATGCAGGCTGAATATGGCTAAAACAGAAATTTTAACATAAAAATATTTCCAATCCAAAACTATACAAAAAATACAATAATTTCATTATATCAAAGCGTGCAAGAGATTAGGAATGATATTGAGAGGTGGATGGTTCTTGCTTGGATTTTAGTTCAGTCGCTGCTCATCAAGATAGCTGATAGCTTTTAAAAAAAAAAAAAGATAGCTGAGAAACAATTTAGAATATGGACTAAAGTTGTCTCAAGGTTGATATAGAATGGTCAAAGACTAAGAATAAAAGTTAAAACTCTACAGCTTGGGAAACATAAAGGAGATATGGCATTGCCAAACCCTGAGGAGTATTTTCATGCAGGACAATTTAGATCTGTAATCTGCTGGTATGAATGGTAGAGCAGTATGTACAAGGAAGGGAAATATAACATGTTACTGGAGATGAAATAACAGATTTACTTCAACAGGTAGATACCATTATGCAGTTTACATTGAAATTGTGGTTTAACGCAGTATGAAAATATACATTTCAGCTCAAACTACTGCAATGGGTAGCTTATGGCAGACCGAATATTCAAACAATGATACCAAGTGGAATAAGAGCTTTGTGTACAGTTAAAAATGATAGGAATTTCATGAGTTTTCAGAAGATGAAACAATACTATACAATATGCAACCAGGACAACTTCAGATATTTATAACTCAGGGACTTCACCTGCCTGATTCCTGCTCACTCCCAAAAAAGATGGTATAATTCAAATCATAACAGGAGCTTACAGCTCAAAGAAATACAGAGATTAACACCTCTAAGCAACAAATGATGTCACCTCTTGCTTTGTTTTCTCTGCTTCTGTCTGAAAGGGTACCAAATTAGATTGCTCCATTCCCTGCCGCAGGCTTCCTGAAAACCAATCAGCTTCTTATCTTATTCAAGAGGACGGTTACTATAGTGTACATCTGATTCATATCAGCAGTTAATGGAGAGAAAAGAACATACAATACTCTATATACAAAAGAAATGGGAAAAAGAACGAGGAGTGAATACTCCTGAATATGAATGTTTGCATATACAGAGAACATCATCTATAATTTAATCACATACTTGGAGAGAACGCTGGTGGAAGAATTTAAGATTCGGTGTCACCCCCAAAATTAGGAGTACATTTTTACCTGTAGCACGGTCATGGTAGAGACAATGTGGAGCAGTAAATGTAAAACAATCTCATGCCTTTTGGCTCTACTGTACATTTTTGGGAGTTCTCATTTGGATCGCATCAAAATTCTGGATTCTGGATTATTACCTAGGCTATATTTTGGCAATATGAAAATACTGTGTCAAGTGAAGACAGATATGTTTTCAAAATCTTGTTAGTTGCCTGTAAAAAGTCTTGAAATTGAAAGCAATAAAAATAAAATGCTAAAAAATGCCCTGACAGAAAGTGGAACAGCTGCTGTCAGCCTGTGGCGAAGATGCTAATTTTAAGATTCTGGCAAACTGAGCAAGCAGCCTCAGCTTTTATTTTAACTTGTTCTTTACTCCATAGCATTGTCACTGTGTAAAAGAAGCCGGGGTGGATGGGAGCAGCTGAAAAGCGCTGCCATGATCAACTTGAGAGAAAATGTCTTCTTCAACTCCACCTGTGGTTAATGTCTCAGATGTTTGCTGCTCACCGTGCAGGTAAGATAGCTATAAAAGCTGCAGCTCCACCATGAATTTTGTGAATTCACTGAATTTGTGTTTAAGATAACAGCAGAGCTATGATTTTACTATACTTAAAATTAAAATGATCACTATGAGAGAATGTTAGAAGCAACAAAATTTGTTTTTTTTCTACAAGTGTGCCTCACTCTGGGTGAAAATCTTTTTCCCAGCAGAAATGGAGACTTAGGCCAGGTAATGTTTTCCCAATCTTCTATTTTCCAATTTTGAAGCTCCTGTGCCAACTATAGCCTCATTTTCCTATTCTTAGCTGACAGGAGAGGCACCTGGTGTGGAGATCTGCTGCTGTAATCCATCTGCTTCAAGGTTCAACATGCTGTGCATTCAGAGATGCTCTTCTACATATCTGGGCCATAACCAGTGGCTATTTGAGTTACTGTCGTCTTCCTACCAACTCAGAGCAGAGTGGCCATTCTCCTCTGACATCAACGAGGTATTTTCACCCTGAGAACTGCCACTCACTGGATATTTTCAGACCATTCCCTGTAAACCTTAGAGGTTTGTGCGAGAAAATCCCAGTAAATCAGTAGTTTCTGAAATACCAAGATAAGCCTGTCCAGCAGCAACAACTATGCAACGTTCAAAGTCACCTTTCTGCCTTATTCTGATGCGTGGTTTGCACTTTAACTGCTCATCTTGACCATGTCTACATCTCTAAATGCACTGAATTGCTGCCATAGGATTAGCTGATTACATATCTGTCTTAATTAAAGGTAAAATACGTGTACCTAATGAAGTGGCCAGAGAGTGTACATTTTAAATTTCAGCCCAAAATACCACATAGATAATTTTTTTGTAGCATGCAGTGGTTTACACATTCATCTCACATCTAAAAGGTCCCCAGTTCACAAGTGCCTGGAGACATGAGCAGGCTTGGGAGTCACAAGCCAGTCTACCACTAGTCTTCATCCTAAGCCTGTATACCCCTGGTTCTGAGCTCTATTTCTGTGTGTTTCAGCATCTGTAATTTTAAATCAAACCATAAATAAATCAGTAATAAACCACTTTCAGAAATCTGAGTGACAGACAGAAGCAGCCAATAGCAGCAGCACAGCTCATTCAGTGTACCATCTGAGACTACATGGCTGCTGATGCAGATCTGAATGAGACTCTGTAGCTTCTAATTTTCTCTCCGACTTTACTTTTAATTACAGCCAGACTCCCGTTGCAATCACTTTTAACGTGAATGTAGTTTGGGAGACAATGTCGCGGTTAGAAAAATCCAGATTTCTTACTGGTTTGTAAAGCTGGGAGGCACTCTTGTTGCCAGGGGCTGGAAGAGCGCTGGGACTAAGAGACTTCGGATTTTCACAGCTCTTATATTACACCTCCAAGTTTCTACGAATCTCACAACCTTATGAGAATGGATTTTAAGTAAATGGGACCTTTAAAATGCAAGTCATGGAGCATGCATGGGTGGATTTTCCTGTATTATATAAACTACTGTTTTCTACAAAGTTGTGTATCCTGTAATGACAGTGTGAACTTACCTTGGTATGTTTTGCCATCAAGCTCGACCTCGTAAGACTCCATCACCTCTTGGATTGCCTCTCCAACGTCACACAGGCGCACATCAATTCCGGCATTCTTTAAAACACAAACAAAAAAGCTTTAGCTGCAGGCTCAGCTCAGATCAAACTAATGAACAGTTTGTTTGATTCTTACTTTGATTCCTGTATTGGTGGCATCTCTCACAGCCTCCAGCAGCTTGTCATACTTTGGGTTAAATGTGACGGTGAAGGCACAGTCAATGATTCGCCCTGTAGACAGACATCATAAGAAAGGAAGACATCATTTAGGTTCTACTGGCAGATTTATTTTAAGATTTTTTTTTCCTAAACATGAGCCTTAAATGTATGGCTTTCATTGGCTACCGTTGATGTGAGTGCCAAAGTCGATCTTGCAGACGTCGTCGTACTGCAGGACGGTGGTGTCTCCGGCGTTGGGAGTGTAGTGGGCAGCACAGTGGTTCAGGGAGCAGCCGGTGGGAAAAGCCAGGCCTGCATTCAGCCCATTCTCCTTTATCAGCTTCCGAGAACAGTCCTCCAACCGCTCGCTGAACAAAATAAGGAAATTAAAAACCATTCAGCGGAGGAAATGACTTCAGTCAGATCTCCCCTTGGAGGCAAAACAAGCAGTTCAGATCACTTTCTTTAAAATTATAGGAAAAGGGGAATTCTCCTCTGGTGGAGGAGAGCCATGACAGTGTTTTTCTTTTATTTGGGTTTTTAAAGCTTATGAGAATAAAACTGCTTGCACTCAGAAGGAAAAAACAAGGTGTTGCTTGTAAGAATTATATTTGTTACCGATGCTCATCAGAGGAGGACAAAAACTTTAGGCTAACCATTCCTAAAGTTCAGACCACCACGACTCAGTTTTAAATGGAAAAATCTTCCAGCCACCCAAATTTATTTTGGAAGCCATGACCTCTTATCTCGAATGCAACTTGCTCTGGATCATGTTTGGTTTGCAGCTAAAGTAACCATGATAATGAAGTGAACCACCTTAACGCTGAAAACTCAGGGTTAATCCTGAAGTTACCTCATTATGCCCCTAATCCTGCTTCCCAATAAAAGCCCCTGATATCCCACAGAGTGACTATCGAGACGGCACTAAGTCTGATCGCAGGACTCTGCAGTGGATAGTGGGAACAGCTGAAAAGATCACCGGAGCCTCTCTTCCTGACACAACCGTCCATGTGAGAGGGGGCTTGTGTCCCCACCTGGAATTGAACCAGGGACCTTTCACTTGCAAGGTGAATGTGTAAACCACTACAATACAGGGACACTTCCTAATATTTAGTATTTATAAACTTTTACATCTCTATTTACTTGACAGCCTTCGCACTTTATCTCATCAAAACCATATAATGGTCAGCACTGCTTTGTCATTGTCCTGCCTTCTTCACCGTTTTCCTATGTTTGCACCGTCATCTGTTTCTTAGTCGTTTATGTAACACCATGGTCCTGGAGGAATATTATATTGTTTCATGCATTCCCTGTATGTGCTTGAAGTGACGATTAAAAAACCCACTTGACTTGACTATGACCCAATTTTAAATAGCCACCTCTACAAATAACAATGAGAAAAACAGATAATAAAAGTTGCCTCACCAGATTTCGATCATGGTCATGCCAGGTTTGAGGAAGCTGCGGACGTGCTGGCGAACCTGTCTGTGGGCCTCGGCTGCCTGTCTGAAGTCATTCCACACCTCCTCGTTAGCTTTATCCAGCACTCGCTTCTCCTCAGTGGTCATACGTCCCACCGCACTGCGACTAGGATAAAAAAAGACAACATCATACATTTCAAGGCAAGAGTTCAACATGTTCATTTATTACAACAAGGCTCCTGACTTATGACCATACACCTTCAGCATTTAAACACTTTAAATAATTGCACCCATTCATACAATTTTTGCACATAAAATTTAGACTACAGTTTTAAAATCTAATAAAACCGCCGGGAATTCGGGACCAAGACATCCACTACTTTCTAAAATGCACCAGAGCTGGTGAAGTTTCACTACTCTAAAGCACTTTGTTAAAAAAATTTAGACTTTACACAAGAGCAGAATATACTCAGATTTTGTTTTCCGGTCACAGTAGGACATCAGAAAGCACTTTCCACTCAGAAGTTAATAAGTCCTTTACAGAAAGATAAAATAAGGATTTCCATGCCAAATATTGTATGTTGGAGAAGCCTTTACATGTAAATCAGGATGGAAACATGGGGAAGAAAATGCAGACAATGTTGATCTGGCTTGAAATCAAAGTCAAGGTACATTAAATGACTGGTATGGCAGATACAGGTGTATACCCTGTATGATAACTGTGTGCACCTGAAACAACCCCTGTATCTTTCTGAGGAGTTTAAATATGCACTTCCCTGCAAGGAGCTGTGACGCTTTCTGAGAGGGTTATCGATTGTGTGCTTTAGGTTGTTGTTAATATTATTATCACTAAGTATGATTATACTTTCTTTAAAAGGGTGTTTAATTTTGTACATGTTTGAAGATGCCAGGTTTAAAGGTTTTACAATTGATTGCTAACTTTTTTTAGTTTCTCCTCAGTCTGGGGTCTCCGCACAGTGACTACACATGAAAATGAGCTTTGTACCAGCCAAGTAAACTAAATAAAGTTAAGGAAAATATTACTAAAAGTAGAGCTGGGTGATTAAACGATAATTATGGCAAAAGTACTTTTGCTCGATTGATATTCCAAGACACAGTCAATATTACGTCGACAGAACTAATGCCATTCATGTTTTAACAGAAAACACAAAAAGCCAAACATAATGAGAATAGTGCCGCTTGCACCAATCATGTGGCTGGAAAAGAGCTGCGGCCATCTTGCAGAACTTCTGCAGCCACGCACACCACATCTCAGGAGAGCAAGCGAGATAAAAAAGGAAATTAACCATGGAAAACCTGAGGGACAGCGTTACTAAAGGAGACATGGCAGCGAACACACAGCCTGAGGCTCAAAAGACGAGGACATTGTTGAAAAACAGGTCAGAGGAGGTGTGTAAAGATATTTTGGCTGTTCAAAGTCCAAAGGGAAGCAAAGAAGCTGTGCCGCAAACTGTGTCAAAGCATGTTCCTACAAAGACAGTAATAATACTGATGTGTTTTAACGTGTGAAGCAGGGCCATCCTTTAGAGCACAATGTTAAGACTTTACAGTCCCAGACCCAAACAGGTGCTGCTGGACCTCCTGAAACAACCACAGATCACAGGGTCCACTCTTCCCAGCTTCATGCTTTACAGCAAAAACACACAGTGAGACCACAAAGGAATATTGTTTTATTTTAAAAAAAACACCATCACAGTAAGCATGGTGGGAAATGTCGGGTTTAAGCAGCTGATTAAAGTAATGAACCCTGGTTAGCAGTTATCCCAGATGGCCCAGCTATACACAGAGAGCAGAGAGAGTGTCACACATCTGAACCACATCTCACTGCCCACTACACTGACCAAGGCTGCAACCTGAAAAGCAATGTCTTTAAACTGCACACTTTCCTGGAGACCAAACAGGTGAAGTTATGACTTTAGGACTGACATAAGCTCTTTGATCCTGAAGACTGATTTTTTACTGAGGATAGAAACACAATGTTTTTGTCTGCTTCTTTGCATATTTGTATAGATTTTAGATTAATTCCTACTATATTTATTTGGAATTTAAAGAATTTACTTTGTATTCTCTTGTAAAACTTCAAAGCGTTAGAACTTTAAATTTAGATTTAAGATTTCAGAGTTTTAGAATTTAGATTTTATTTTAGTTAGAGCTGACCAATAACTTTAATGTTCTCCTGTAAAACCTGAAAGCTTCTGAAGCTCAGATTTCAGATTAGAATATATACCTATTATATTTATCTGAAATGTAGTTGTATAATGTTCTACAGTACATGTGTCATGTTCAACTTCTGACAGACAATAAATTATACTGAACTTTTCCATATTGCCCAGCTCTAACTAGAAGCTCTGATCTCATAATGCACAGTTAATATGCAAGAGAAAAATTATTAATCCATCTTCAACACAGCAAACTTGAACTACAAATAATGTGTGAAACAAACCATTTCTAACACCAACAACCTCACATATATAAAATTAAACCATCAAACAACATGTTGGTTAATGCTACTTAATTGTGTGTTAACAGGTGAGGGGGGGGCTCTGTGCTGCATTCAAGAGCAATATAAAGAGAAAGAGAGCAGAGATGCTCCCAGAGGGGAGCTGTGACTGCCAATATTGAAAAATTAGACTTGTTGTTTTTGCTTCATTTCTTCTGTGCTGGATTTTCACTGTAGGCAGGGCTCAGGCAGCTCCGCCCACACACAGCAACAGGGAAGCAGATGAGGGGAAGATAATGTGTTATCAGGCAGAATTATCTGTGCCACAAAGTTTGGCAGAGTAAGTCTAGAAGGAATTTAAACATTAGCGCTAACAAGTTATAGATGTTGACATTGTTTAAAAGCAGCTGCACCAACAAATGAGAATATATCAGACCTTACAGTTAAGCAGGCAGCCTGTTGAGAACAGACTCTACAGCCCTGTGTCAAACATTTTCTAATTATAGCTGCTGATAGAGGTTAAAAGTAAACTATTTATTGTTTTCATTGTGCTGTTTACAGTGACTTGTTCTACTGTAAGCGTAAATAAAGGCCAAATTATGCAGAAATTATTTTAATAATGATGACAACAATGTGATACACCCTCACTGGCCACTTAATTAGATACGCCTCGCTAGCATTGGGTTGGATCCCCTTTTGCCTTCAGAACTGCCTTAATTCTTTGTGGCATAGATTCAACAAGGTGATGGAAAAATTATTCAGAGATTTTGGTCTTCTGACCTCTGGAATCAACAAAGCATTGTCACCCAGAGAACTCTGCAAACCTTAGAAATGTTTGTGCAGGAAAATCCCAGTAGATCAGCATTTTTTAAATACTTAGACCAGTCAGTCTGGCACCAACAACCTTGCCACGCTCAATGTCACTTAAATCACCCTTTTTCTCCTTTCTCATGCTCAGTTTAAACTTCAGCTGGTCGTCTTGACCACGTCTACATGCCTAAATGCATTGAGCTGCTGCCATGTGGTTGGTTAAATAGCTATTTGTGTTAAAGAGCACTTGAACAGGTGAAGTGACCGTGAGTGTACACTCAGCACTTAGGGGTATGTGTACATACATACATACATACATACATACACACACACACACACACACACACACACACACACTGTAATTTCAGTGCAGGAAGGGCTTTCATAGTACATGTTCTCTCTTCATGAATACATTTTAAAAGCTCAAGAAAATTAAACCAGGTGTGTGTGCTCGTCTTACCCATCCTGAACAACAGGGTATTCACACTCCTGTCCAATGGGGAATACTCCATTTGGGTACAGCTCACAGATGGGCACAGATGGGGGATCAGTCTGACATTTGGCTGGAAAAACACACACATTTTTTTTTAAAAAACACACTAAGGTATGTCTTACAGAGTGGCCCAGCTCGATTATGGAATACAGCCAGTTCTTCTCTTCCTCCACTCTTTATTTATCTACCACTTTAGAAATTAAAATATTGTAAACTCACGTCCTTTCTTCTTCTTTTTCTTCTTTTTCTTTTTCCCTGCTGAGTTTTCTCCATCATCTCCATCTGTGTGAGTGAAAATTGTTATTTATTTATTTATTACAACAACAACCAAACGCCATGTTTACATGTGATCCGTCCACACTGTCACAGGCAAGCGTCGCTGTTGTTCAGTCACCTTCCTCAGCCTCCTCGTCCTTCTCTTTGTCCTCTATCGCCTGCTTCTCCAGCTGTTTGGTCACCTCGGCCACTCCATCCGCTTCCACCTCAGTGCCTGCAGCCAGAAAACAATCAACAACAAGTAAACATAACCAGTTAAATAGTTCATAAAGTAACAACAGAATTTATCTACTTGGCTAAATCTGGCAATTTTACATGATGGATCAAAAAAGTGGCAGCATAGTAGTACAGTGATTAGCACTGTTGCCCCACTGCTAGAAGGTCCTGAGATCGAATCTACCAGCCAGCCATACAAACTCCTTTCTGTGTGGCATTTGCAAATTCTCTCTGTAGCTGAGTGGGTTCTCTCCGAGTACTCTGACTTCCTCTCCCAGTACAAAGACATGCTTGTTAGGTCAACTGGTGATTCTATATTGGACATAGAGACAGACAATCATTTACACCTATGTGTTTGCCCTGTAACAGACTCCACCTTTCACCCTATAACAACTGCAATCCTAAATTGGATAAGCATTAGAACATGGAAAACAGATAGATGGATCCAGCTCTTGGTTCACCTGCTCTTCTCAAACCAGCAGCACACACGAGCAATACACATAATTTTTCAGGGCAAGCTCTACTATCAGACTAAGTGTACTGCAGTCATTCCAAAAAAAAAAAAGCTTGTATGCCTATAAAATAAGACTGAATTTCACAGAATTTCATCCAAATCACACAGACACTTGAGGAGCGTGAGGAGGCAGAGGGCCTCCTCACGCTCCTCACCTGCCCGACACACCTGAGCTCTCAGCTTATCCAGGAAGGCCCTGGGTTAATCCTACTTTGATAGCTTGTGCCCTGTCTTATCTAAATACAGTTACATAAGATAAGTTTTAAGCTATCATTTTTAAATCTTTCTTTTAGATTACAGAGACTTGTACTAATTGTGCAGGTATCAACTGGGCAAACATCATGGCACAAAAAATGTGTGAAACATTATTTTTAACACTAAGACTGCAGATTTACAAAGTAGGCTGAGGGCATGCTGGGTAATGCTAGTTAAGCATGCAGCATAGGTATAGATTCATTTGAACACACAAAGCTAAGTTTTCATGCAGGTCAGTTACACACAAAGCCTACACCAATAAGGCAAATCTGTTTACTTGAGCAAAAATATTTCCAATCTAGTGAAAAATCTGCTTCATGTTGCATCCCAAAAGATTCTCCTGACATCACTGACAATCAAAAGTGGAGGAGGAGCTTATCAACGCTCTAATATGTTACTGTAATTTGAGGGTTGTATACTCCAAACCAACTGTATTCATGTGTGGCAATGCTTCACTTTGTTTGGTGTGACCACACCATTACACTCATTAGCGGCTAGGACAGCCTCTGAGCTGCATTCAGGAATCATAAAAACAGCTGAAGAATGAAGGAAAGAGAGCAGAGATTCTCCCAGAGAGGAGCTGTCTAGTAAGTGCCTTCAGATGCCCCCCTGTATTTCCCCAAGCAGTCACCGCAGTGGATGAACCCACATAGCTGATTTAGCACAGATTTTACGCCACATGCTTCTCCTGATGTGAGCCTGCCATTCTGGAAGTGGCTTACGTCTTCATCTGGTCTCAAACTAGGGATCTTTCTCGTGTGAGGCAAATGTATTTTAAAAAATTTGATTAATTTCACTTCTTATCACACTGTTTCTGTACTGGAATCATTGAGCCCAACCCGCAAACAGTGACGGGGAGCCAGTGAAGCAAAGGTAGCGTGTTACTCAAGGCTAACAGGCATGTTTGTCCTGGACAAGTCCAAATGGACTTCATTTCAAAGCTGTATGTTCAAGCTAAGCAACCAGATGCTGAATCATATGAAAACAGCAGCAAGAAAAAGTCACGTTGCAGCTAACTTAAAATCAGAAAAAGCAGCACGTTAAAAATCAACTCTGTAGGAAGGTCGTAGAGATGGACAATGATGTTGGGGAGCAATGTTTCCTCTAAGCTGCGCGCTTGCGCACTGCTCCGGCATCCTCCGCGCACAGCAAATCTATGCAGTGCACGCGCACAGCAAGTCTATGCCCTGCACATGCATGCAGGAAGTCTATGCAGCTTAGAGGGACCATTGTTGGGGAGCAGGATACCAATCAAGGCTGCTTTTAGCTGATTTTCCCAATTGATGCACTAAATTAATATTTTTATTGGTGTTCCATCCCCATATATAACAAACACTTGCAACACAGACGTGTCTGGGCGTGCACACAAGTTCATGTTCAGACTTCTGCACACACTGAAATGAATGCCTGTGATTACTGAGCGGTCACACTGAATCTTCACCATCAAATGAGAGACAAGTGGTGGATATTCCTGACTGATGGTTAGATTTTTAAATTAGAGCATGAAGCGTATGTGCTTGGAGAGACACTCATTTATCACAACTCTAGCTTTTTTCCCTCCACTGAGCATTTTTTCCATAAAAACTATTTTTGGGGAGGTCACGATGAGACACCAAAAACCAACCTGGATGAGTTAGTAAAGCTATAAGTCTAAGCTAAAAAAAAAGTTAACAGCCAGCTAATGCTGTGGCTTAATACTACTTTAACTTACTAGTTGATATGCATCCACTGATGTGACAATGCACATAATTACTATGGGGCCTTAAGGTGGCCTTCAAAGCAAGGAGAATGACTACTCATCTGTGGTGTCTGCAGCTGTGTATAAATTATAGCACGCAAGTCTGTGTTGCCAAGTAGATATTTTAGTGTAATAAATAGCTACAGTTACATGCATAGTATGCGTTTGTTCCCATTCAGAGCCAGAATTAATCCCAGCTAGCTCACACACTCCAGTTGCATTAAGGCATCAGGCATAATTTGCTTTAAATCAGTGGTTCTGTAACTTTTTCTGGCATGTCCCACTTCTTCTTTCAGCTACTCATCTGCCTCCATCTTATCCCATCTCTTTTACCCTCTTCTGTCTCACAAACTCTCGACATGTCCTCCTTCACTACATCCATGAACCTTCTCTGTGGTCTTCCTCTTTTCTCCTCCTGCCTTGCAGCTTCATCTTTAACATCTATTGTCCATTATACCCACTATCCCTCCTCTGAACATGTCAAAACAACTGAACCTTGCCTCTTTTGGGTTGTCACTCAACCGCTCAATCTGAGGTAATATTAGCATCTTCAGCTCCATGTCCATGTCACCACATCCAAACCACACATCACAGCAGGTCTCACTACCATCTTTTAGCCCTTCCTTTTCACTCTTGCTGCTATCTTTCAGCCACAAATCACCCCTGACGCTCTACTCCACCCACTCCACCCTGCCTGCACTCTCTTCTTCACCTTTCTCATGCACCATTCTTTGCTTTGGATGGTTGACAAAAGGTATTTAACCTCATCCATCTTCACTACCTCTATTCACCATTTCACCCTCCTCCCTCTCGTTCTGTCTAGCTTCTACTGACTTTCATATCTCTTCTCACCACCTGCTCACTACCTTTACGTGCTTACAGTGGCAAATTCTTGTTTTCAGGAGTACAGGATTTAAAAAAAGAAATTATCATAGAACAGAAGGCTCTCTTAACAAAAATTAAATATTTGGCACAGGACTATAGAGTAAGTTATCTTCGCCATGGTCTGATTATCCGTCTGTGAAATTGTTGTTGACCAACATAGCAGCAGGGCTAGGGTGACCAGATGTCCCTCTTTATGTGGAACTTCACTGCATTTTTATCCCTTGTTCCCAGTCCCACATGTTGAAACAATGTACCACATTTTGACTGGCTCTAGTTTTCAAATGTCAAGACTGTAAAATATTTTTCTAAATTTCCCTCCTGGGATTAATAAAATATTTTGAGTCTGATTATACTGAATGGCTGTCATCATGGGGTCTCTTACTGTTTAACATGTCACCATCTTCTGCCGCCCACACTCAAGATCATAAACTGCAAGTCACCACAAAGTCACATGCTCAACCAATTTTCATCGAATATGAGGAAAACTACCAAATAAAACGAACCGTGCCTACAATAGCCGTGTGAAACTTGGCAGAAGGCAATTCTCAGAGGGTTTATGAGTTAATTTGTGAGTCTCTTAAGAAACCTGTAGCTCAAAAAGATGTTGATGGATACTCACCCACTGATACTCAAATGATTACTAGACAAAACAAATACTCAAACAGCAATAGTTCTAATTGTTTCTAGGATAAAGAGGAGATACATGAGAAGGAACAATAAACTTGGGCTTGTATTTATGCTCCTTATATTTACTTAGTGAGAGGAACTAAAATGTCCTTTACCCTAGTACTGCAGGACCTCAATATATTAATGTCCCAGATAAGTTTCATGTACTGCCGGTCATCTATATATTGATCACTTCCAGTGTGTTCATTCACTGCTGGTCATCTAGCTGGTCGTATAGCTGGCAGTACTAGGGTTAAAATGCTTCTCAGAATTTGTAACACGTTCCACTTTGTCCCACATGACCACACTCTTTGTCCCACATTTAATTTGTTGGGATCTGGTCATCCTAAGCAGGGCAGCAAGGGAGGTTAATATGAACTCATTAGGGTAGCAACTATTCACCCTCAGTAATCCACAACACGTGGCCCAAATAACAAAACATTTTTTTATAGTTTTGCTTCTAAAATCTACCTCTGCCAAATGACCAATGTGGATTAATACACTGTGGTGACCCCCTGGGGAGAAAACAAGGGAGCTGCTTCTAAAATGTTCCTGACAGAAACAAAAGCCACTACAATTTGATATATAAGATAAAGATAAAACTAGCACTGCCCACCACAATCTCAATAATAAACATAACGCTAAATTATCACCTGTATGAGAATGTCAACAAGACCTGAAATGTTAAAGCTTTACTAAAATATTTTTCTCAGTTTTTATATTAGACAGCATTTAAGCGGAATGTTTTAAAATAAACCCTGTTTAAATGTTCTGAAAGCTATTACCGATTTGACAGCAAGAAAAATGTTTTAACTGCGAGTCATTAAAGTCATTATGTGGCTGATTTACTAAAGAAACCCATTCTTCTGTTCTTTCCTTACATAATAAGTCTGTTAAAGGGAGAATTACGAAACAGGAAAACTTGGCCGAGGCTCAGCGGGGGCAGCGAGCACAACAGTTCCTAGAAGGAACTGTTAGCTCTCAGGGTGGCCCCGTTTACCTCCCAAAATAACCGATAAACTAGTCTCTACGACAGCCGTGTTAGATGTCACGTTTCCCTAATGGGGCTCCGGTTAAAGCCCCGCGTGTTTAGTGAGGCCTGACAGGCGAAGCAGCTGCACAATCCGCACCGCTCTCAGCCCGCATGGCTAATGAACAGCAGCAGCTCGAGAAGATAGAGCAGATCAACAGCAATGCTTCCGGTTTGAATTTCACAATAAACCTCACACTAAAACCCGTCTCCCTCACAAGGCCTAAAGTTGTGTAAATAATGCAGTTACATTATATTTCCACAGAAAATTCATATCAAAAAGTATCTTTATACATGGGAAATGGTTAAATATTTTATATATTTTCAGTTACAGGGGATCACTCTTCAGCCTCCCCGAGAGAATAGTCTGGCCATAAGTCGAGCCTCGGATTCAAGAGAACAGATGTTTGTCCTAGTCATGGAACGCTGAAGCAGCTCTTCATCCTCTTGCAGATATTTAATGGTGCACGAGAGTTTTTGCAGATGATGTGGTTCTTTTTGTTTTGTCTGGTGGTGACCTCCAGCTCACACTGGGGTGATTAGCAGCAGTGTGTGAAGCAGCTGGGATAAAGATTAGCACCTCCACGCCTGAGGCTATGGTTCTCAGCTGGAAAAGGGTAGCATGTCTACTCTGGGTCAGGAAGGAGTCACTGCCAACAGTGAAGGAGCTGAAGTATCTCGGGTTCTTGTTCACAAATGAGAGGAACGTGAAGCAAGGGACTGACAGATCAATCGGTGCAGCACTGGCAGTGATGCAGAGACTTATTTGTCTGTTGTGGTGAAGACAGAGCTGAACGTGAAAGTAAATCTGTCAATTTACCAGTCAATCTACATTGATACCCTCACCTAAGGTAATAACCAAAACAATGAAATAGCAAATACAAGTGACCGAAATGAGTCTTCTCCGAAGCGTGACTGGGCTCTTCCTTACAATGGATTTGCACTTCGTCGTTGAATCAATGTGGTTACATCATGGCCACAAACCCCTATGAAACCCTATGCCGGAACCGCCCTAAAAATGAAAGTGCACATCTCTGTAGAGCCAACGATGTAGCCTACACATGTGGCTGAAGCCGTCACCTGCATTCACATGTGTAAGGTGTATGCCAAGCCAACAGATAGTTACATAAATAGACTGGTACACTTCTCATTACTGCATAAGGTTTCAGAAGGGTTTGAAACTAAGATGTACTACAGTGTTGATTGCATACATTCACTCTCAAAGATAGGGTCAAGAGCACAGTCATCCCTGTGGGACTTCCTTGGTGAGGTGTTTTGTGCATGTCCTACTGAGAGGAGTGGAGACCCCCGGGCAGACCCAGGACGTTCTGGAGAGATAACATCTCTTGGCTGGCTTGGGAAAGTCTCAATGTTGCTGACATCCCCTCAGGAAGAGCTGGAGAATGTGGATGAGGGGAGGGGGTTCTGGGTGTCTCTACTCAGGCTGCTGCGCCCACAAACAAACCCCAAATAACTGACAGAAAATTGACGGTTGGAAAACCATTAATCTAAAAAGAAAACAAAGCTACAACACCACAATTAAATACCCCTCGAATGCAGTTGCTCTTATTTTGAAGGCACCCGCTGATATTTCCGGTTCGGACGCGGCTAACCTTAACCAACATTAACTCCGTTAGCATGTTAGCGCTGAAGTGTTTGAGCCAACCTCACCTGTGGTCGCAGACTTGTTCTTCTTCTTCTTTTTCTTCTTCTTTTTCCCGGTCTCCTCCACCGGGTCGGTTTCCTCTCTGTCCTCCGCCTCCCCGTTCAGCTCTCGTTCCTGCACTTCTTTCTGCTCCACAGCTTCGTCCGCCATGATCACAGGCGCTGCTGGAAAAGGAAGCGCGAGGGATTGTGGGAGTCCTGTACGCGGTGCTGCCTTCAAGTATCCACGGTTTTCCGAAAACTAATATTTTAAAAATAATCTTTTTATTTTTTTTTAAATATTATTATGTTTTTATACCGTTTCCTTCCTTAGATTGTTATTATTCTTTTAGTATGAATAAGTACATTAATACTTTATTTTAGGATGCTGTTGTGTGAAAGTATGTGTACTGGAGTTGAAAACGTGTGTTCAGAAATCAGACCGTAAAATGCAGCTTCTGAAGGCATCACAGAGTAAAACATGCCGAATCAGCTGAGGTGGAGCTTTAACACTGAGGAGACTGAAGAGGAAATATCCTGCAGTGAGGTATAAATACACGCATAATAAATCTGTTTATTTCTGTAAAGGACAATATAAATGACTTTAACATAAGCCAATAAATTAAACACCTGTATTAAAGCTGTGGTGTGTTTATAACTAAACCAGTGGCTGTAGGTATTCATATTAAGATTATTATTTTACACAAACTACACAATATGTGAATGTAGTGTTTGGTTTTATGCTCTTAAATCCTGCCATAAACACCCGAGACAGTTTCAGAATTCACCACTAGGTGGCAGTAACTTGGTGTGTCGGTACTAAAGCCATTAAGGTTACATGCGACATGTGGACAAAAGTATCGGGACACATGTACATTACAACTACAGGGGTTGTTATAGCATCCTATTCAAAAGCCAGAGGCATTAATATGGTCTTAGTGGGCCTGCGCACAGGAGAGGTGAAGAAGAGAGTGCAGGCAGGGTGGAGTGGGTGGAGACGAGTGTCAGAGGTGCTTTGTAACAGAAGGATAGCAGCAAGAGTGAAAGGGAAGGTTTACAAGACAGTCGTGAGGCTTGCTGTGATGTATGGTCTGGAGACGGTGGCACTGACAAAAAGGCAGGAGGTGGAGCTGAAGGTGGTGGAGCTGAAGATGTTGAGATTTTCCCTGGGAGTGACCAGGATGGTCAGGATTAGAAATGAGTACATCAGAGGGACAGCTCAGGTCGAGCAGTTTGGAGAAAAAGTCAGAGAGGCGTGGTGGAGATAGTCTGGACATGTTCAGAGGAGGGATAGTGGATATATTGGACGATAGATGTTGAAAATGGAGCTGGCAGGATGGAAGAGATGAGGAAGACCACAGAAAAAGTTTATGGCTGCAGTGAAGGAGGCCATGAAGAGGTTCCAAGGGATAGGGTGAGATGGAGGCACAAGATCCACATTAGGGCAACCCTAAAGGAATATATATAATTCACACCTGCATTCATGTTTGCAGAAAAAGCCTTTAGAAGACCAGAAAAACACACTGT
The DNA here is from genome assembly GCA_015106775.1 of Etroplus canarensis. Classification (NCBI taxonomy): domain Eukaryota; kingdom Metazoa; phylum Chordata; class Actinopteri; order Cichliformes; family Cichlidae; genus Etroplus; species Etroplus canarensis. The sequence continues at coordinate 6,763 of VUQH01050716.1, read as the reverse complement.
CTGGTCTGATGAGTCTTGATTTCTGTTGCAACATTCAGATGGTAGGGTCAGAATTTGGCTTGAACAGCATGAAAGCATGATTTCATCCTGTTTTGTATCATCAGTTCATCATAAAAATGAATTAGTGAGTTCATAAATGCCCCAAAACTAAAAACTACAATGTATTTATTATAACTTCCTGCAGCCCACCTGCAGTACCCTTAACAGCCTACCTGGGGGCCACCACCTGCACTTTGAAAATTGCCATTTTATTGTATTTTTCATTTCAAATGAGTTTTCAAGATATTTGTTTTGTCATATTGTATTTTGTTTTATCGAGCTAAATACCATTTTACCAATTTAAATAATTTTTTATATAGACTGTCCAGCCATCCATCCTCTTCCAACATGTAGCCACTTCAGGGTTGGGGGGGGGTAACCCAACTGTCATTTGGCGAGAGGTGGTGTACACCCTGTACAAGCTGCCAGTTTATCACAGGGCTAATGCAGAGAGAGACAATCAACCATTCATGCTCAAATTCACTCTTATGGTCAGTTTAGTCACCACTTAACCTAGTGCAGTAGTTTACACATTCGCTTCACAAGCAAAAGGTCCCTGGTTCAATTCCAGGTGGGGACACAAACACATCTCACCATGGAGGGTTGCGTCAGGAAGGCCATCTGGTGTAAAACCTCTGCAGAATTACCGATGTGGATTATTCCGATGTGACGACCCCTTGGGGAGAATGCAAAGGAGCAGTCGGAGGTATGCGTCTTTGGACTGTGGGAAGAAGCCTGAGAACCTGAGGAGAATCCACACAGGCACAGGGAGAACATGCGTACTCCACACAGAAAAGTCCCAGCCAGCTGGTGGATTTGATAGCACACTGTGGTGCCCTGATATAGGTTGGGTTTAACTTAATTTTTAAATGCTGTAACACAGAAACTTAACCAGCATTTCAGATAACCAAATCATATCTCATCTGACATCAACCCTCCCTTCTTGGTTTAATACAGTTTCATTTTGTTTTATTAGAGATAATCATGTCTTTGAGTAACACAGATGGTTTTTTTTACTTGTTTACTTTGTGCAGGCACCTCAGGACTTGAGTTGCTCAGACAGAAAGTTCAATCTGATCTGCTGGACTTAGTGTTCCTCTCCAGGATAAACTGAACAGATATGGCTTCCGGATATAAGACGATGCATTCAGGCTGCCATGTGTTGACTCATGAGACAAAGATGTCAGGGGGCATTATTGGTCATGAAATCAAGCTTTCAAATCAATGGAGGCCTGTGTGTTATGTTTCTGTGTAACTAATTAGGACAGACAAAGCCACTATTAACTTCACTTTGACATCCCAGCTTCAATGAACAAATTCACCAAAGCCTCCTCAGTTTTCATTTTTACTTGAGTTAACAAAAATTTTTTAGTTCAGTTTGAGTTAAAAATAGCTTTAGGTGGTTATTCTGTTCACTGTAGGTCTGAGTGTTTGCTTCCAGTGGGGCACAGCAGCTGATGTGGGTCAGACAAACGTAAAATTCCACACAAAACATATCAAATAACTGACCAAACCTGTTTCCTTAACCCCACAGTGAAACACAAGCATGAACACAGACTTCCAGGATGGTTTTTTATTTCACACTGGAAAATGCAGGAGGGGGTCAGGAGGGCAAGGCAGACACGGTGACAGGAGGGAGGTGGGGGTGGAGGCGGGGCCGGAGAGAAAATATCTCTTTTTTTTCTATTACCATACCCGTAGAGGCGAATGTAAACCTCACAGCAGCTCATTAAATTCACACATTTCAGCCTGAAAACTGACCTTTCCGCTGAGCGTGCCCCTGTAAACACTGACGCTGGGAGAGGGGATTGTGTCAGACTTAATGAACAGTTCTTAAAATGTCACTGGAAATCGGATTGTGGACGCATGTTCAGCTACGTGGTGCCCCTTCTGTGTCCCATTAAAAGGCAACATAGCCGCCCCCCTCGCCAAGGACAAAAATAAAAGAGCTGATTGTAAAAATAGCATCTCACTTCCTCTTCCTGCAGAGCTGCCTCCCACACAAATCCGTAAGTAATCAGCTGATTCAACCTTCAGTTTTGCAGTGTGTGTTCAGGCAGAAAATGTACCTCTGTGCCAATTTAACTGCTGGAACATTTGTGCGTCTTTGCCCCAAAACATTTAAGGCTCAGTTTCTTAGACATGGATTAGAACCTTTTTTCAGTGGAGGTCTTTATAATGAATATTACTTTCAGATTAGTTGGCCGAAATGATAAAACCTGCAATACTTTTATTAAGAACTGTATTTAAAAATAGTTCTGACGGTCTTATGCACCAGTATTTCTATTTCTTAGTACATGGGAATGAAAATGGACTGGGATTTATATTGCGCTTTTCTGGTTAGCTCTCTAAGGCTACATCATTTTGCCTAAATTCGGTTCTCTTTCATTTGCCTCCTTAAGTTACCATTCTAGGTTTTTGTGTTGATTTGGGAGCTTGTATTCTTAGTCAATATGCACTGTTCACAAAAAATTATGCAAACAGTTGATCTTCACAGGAAAGCGCAAAGTCAGTTAAATTTTAGGGATATCAAACTGTCCACTTAGGGAAGAAGAAACCATTGTGAATCCATTTCACCTGCTTTGGAGTAAATGAAAGTGACAACTGGTGCACTGGAGAGGCAACAACAAGACAACCTCCAAAAAGGGAATGGTTTTGCAGGTGGTGGCCACAGACCATTGTTCTCTCTTTCTCCCATCCATCAAACCTTCTGACAGTAGGTTGAGGATTTCATCCGGGTACATAAAAGCAGTCAGGGTGCTGTTTGCTAGCATGTGGAGGTCTGTGTGACCCTCTAAGGATATACTTCCCCAGACCGGATTTGTGACGGCAATGGTGCATTGTACCCCCACTTTTCAGGGGACATTCAAACATAGGCTTAGACCACGTGCAAATTTCATTTAAGATGCACAAGTACAAATAGAAGCCCCGTTTTACTGTTACTTTTGAACAGTAAAACTGTTTGAATTTGTTTGCAGCTCAAAGGCTTCCGATGTTATATAAAAAAAAAAAAGAAAAAGAAAAAAGAAAACAACAGCAACAGACTCTAGACCCTCTTACTGTCCACGCACAGAAGTCCGAGGGATATTGCAGGATCTGTGATGCTGTTTTCCAGAGAACTAACTGGTCAGTAAGCTGTGATTTCATACCTACTGATTTTTTATCTGGAGCAAGTTAGGTCTGCAGCAAAATTTACCATGGTGATATACCCAGGTAAGAAGAGAATCACCGACATAGTACTGAAAACCCAGAGTTAACTCTGAAGTTATCTGGACGAGCCCAATCTTGCTTCCTCATGCAGACCGCAGGTCCCTGTGGAGTTTCTATGAAGTTCAGGATACCAATTTAGATTATCTTACTGTTCTAATGTTAGTGTGGAATTCTTGGTTGGTATTTGGGCTCAGTTCCCATTTAAGGTTGTTATTTTTGTTCAGCTCATCCCCACATGGCTCCTACTGGCTAATCAGGCCTCTGAGTATGCACAGCCCCGTTTTCTCTTTCTCCAGTTTCAAAACATCTGTTATTACACCTCCCCATGTTTTACCTGTGATTTTCTGTGTTTCTGGAACTTCATTACTTTCTGACTTTGCTTTCAAAGTAAACAAAGGCCTGCATTTTTTTAAGCCTTCCTCTAGTGTCCTCCATTTGGGTCCAAACAGCTGCATTCCACATTTTGACAATTTATTCATTATTCTCAAGACTCATTAAGTTTTCTACTCAAATCTAATTTTTAGTTGGTTTTTACTCTATATAATAATAAACACCTCTGCAAATCTAATCAAGTTTAACAGCTCTGCTACACTTTTTGCTGTTACCCTAAATATGACAAATCTAATTAAAGTTTATTTTATTGTGACCGGTGAAAGTAAAGAAAGCAAGAGTATCAACAGGACCAGAGGTCATGTTCAGGTTTAGTTTCTTAAAGTAAAATAGGAGGCAGACCCTGCAACTCATTTTTTTCCTAACATTTCTAGCAATTTTGCTTGGCTTCTTTAAATATACAAGATCAGCTGATTCTAAGGGGCTTAGGTGGGAATCCAGCAGTCAAACTCCTTTCCTGACTGAACACACCTTCTGAGAACTACCTTCTTAATAGTACCTCGGATTCAAAGATAAAAAATCTGCAACTAAAACCCTTTTTCCTTCTCATACAATCACGTTTCTTCCACATCTACTGAGCGATTGTGATCACTTTTCAGTATGTGGATGGCACTGGGTAAACTGCAGACATTCTGGTCTCCTGACCTCAACACTGTAAGATCTTCATGTTGTTTAGTGGTTCTGGTACCTGAGTTTTAACAGCAACAGAGCAGTAAGAATTGTGGGAAATTTACAGTATCGTGGACGGATGGGTGACAGAGAGTAGTGTTGTAGTTTGAAATACCTCAAAGCCAGAAACAGCTGAAATGTAACATCAATAAAAGACAATCAGACATAAATACAGTCTCTGCTCAGTGCTCAGTTAAAGCAGCAGGGTTTAAACTCTAGTCCTTCTCTGGGTTTTGTCTGTCTCTTTTCTTTTCATTGTCCTCCTCTTTCTCCTCCTCCTCCTCCTCCTCTTCATCTCCGAACGTCTGCTCCTCCATGTTGATGAGGGAGTGTGAGCGAGCAGCCACTTGAGCGGCGAGGGCAGAGCTGAAGCTGAGGGCCTCAGAGCCATGGATTTCCGTCAGTCTGTCCATCACAGACACTGCAGGGACTTTAGGCTTCAGGAAGCAGTCCAAACCGTTCTGGCCCTCCCCTTCCTCCACAACCCCGTCGTACTGGTGCAACTCTGATGCTCCTCCTCCTCCTCTACTGCAGATTGAAGTTCCTCCCACCTCACCTTGCTCCAAACCGCAGCTGAACTCCGTCACGGGGTCTCCAGAGGGGTCAGGCCTCACCCTGCCATTTTTTCCTTCCCCTTCCTTCCCTTCATTTCCTGCAGCAAGCTCTGATAGGTGGTTTCCTTTGTCCATGCCAGTTTCTCCTGACCCTAAAGATGTTGGTGGTGATGGCTGTGCGGCAGGATCTGAATCCTCAGGGTGAACTGAGGGCAAAGCAGCAGCTGCAAGAAAGAAAAGAAGAAGGATGAACAGTCGGTCGTATGTCTTCTGGTATGGGAAACTGTTAGGAGTGAGAATTATTTATAACTCCCTGAGTTCTAAGTCATTATCAGTGATGACCCTTACCCTGCTCCTGATTGCCAAGATTTGGGACAAGAATCTTTAAAAAGAACAAAGACTACATTCTGATAGCACAGTAACCCTGTGCTATCAGAATGTAGTCTTTGTTCACTGATGATGACTTAGACCTCAGAGGGTTTTAACATAACTAAAGGTCTGGGGCAAGCAACTTAAAAAGCTTGCTGACTTTACTCTAAATTAGATTTTAAAAAGCTTGTTTCCCCCTGGCAGTTTTACTCCTTCCACCACCTTCGCTGTGGCAGAATTCTTCATAAGTTTCAACTAACAGCACATTATTAATAACCTTGCATGCATGGATTTAAAAATGTACGAATCATCTTGAGAATGAGCAGAAACACAGATACGTTTTTCAAGCCTCCTTCTAAGAATATCTGTGACATCAGTGCAGACCTTGGTCGCTGAAGAGCAGCTGCTTCCTCTTCATCCTCTCCCCTTCTGATGCACGAAAACCCAGAACGGCTTTAAGTTCGGATAGGACGCGACGAGACTCCTCCCTTTCACGCCGCTGTCGCTCCCGCTCTTCCGGTGACAGCATGTCAGACCATGAACCTCTGCCTTCGCTGTCAGAATCTGAGTCAGACACGTAGGCCTCCCACTCCTGGTCGGACCAAAGAGTAGGAGAGTAACCACACGGCAATAAATCATAAGGGGAAGGGGAATGAGTGGGACACATTTCCTGTTATTTTTTACAAACAATATCTAAAAATATTTTCAAAAACAGTTTCAGCTTTGACGCTAAGAGGTCAACATTTGATCTTACCAGCTCCTCTGGAACTGGGTCTTTGTCCAGGATTAAAGGGTAAGATGGAGGAGGATCAAGAACCTCAGGTGGATGAGGACCACACTGCTCCAGACACTCAGTATTGGCTGCAGAGAAAGGTTGTAGGTTTACATTATTGTAAGAAAATAACAGATGACCTCAACACTATGGAATTGAAGTTTGGTCTCTGCGTTGACAGCTGTGCTCTGGTTGCTCTGTTTCCTGTCCTATAATGTGGTGGAGTAACCTCCTCCATGACTGGCAATGATCTTGAGTCGTGTTAAAGGAAGGAGGAAATCGGCATAAAAATAGGCTCGCAGTTACACTGTGTGCACAATTATTAAGCAAGCTGCATTTTTGAGGATTAGTTTTATTATGAACAACAGCGCTCTTTGTCAATCCAAAATGTTAACAAACCTTAAACCTGAATATTTAAAGAAGTGAAAGTGAGGTTTTGGCTTTTGTATGAGAATATCTGTGTGTGCACAATTATTAGGTAATTATAAGTGTGCAGAATTATCATGCAACTCAAAGAAAAACAAAAATATTCCCATCCCACTTGTTTATTTTCATCTGTTAGAGTGAAAATAATAAGACAATTCAAACTTTACAAATAAACATTTCTGACATTTCAAAACTTTAATCATTGATCCGTGTTTTCCTTCACTGTACATCTCATGTTTAAGAAGGGCCCACAAGTTCTCAGCAGGGTTTAGGTCAGGTGAGGAAGGGGGCCATGTCGTTATTCTTTCATCTTTTAGGTCTTTACTGGCTAGCC
>VUQH01050703.1:0-26683 GCA_015106775.1 Etroplus canarensis | reverse complement strand
TGTGCTCTGTCCATTGCTTTGGATGGTTGAGCCCAAGTATTTAAACTCATCCACCTTCACCACCTCTACTCCTTGCATCTTCACCGTTCAACCTGCCTCCTTCTCATTCACACACATGTACTCTGTCTTGTTTCTACTGACTTTCATTCCTCTTCTCTCCAGTTCATACCTCCACCTCTCCAGGCTCTCTTCCACCTCCTCCCTACTCTCACTACAGATCACAATGTCGTCTGCAAACATCATAGTCCACGGAGACTCCAGCCTGACCTCATCTGTCAATCTGTCCATCACCACTGCAAACAAGAAGGAGCCCAGAGCTGATCCCTGATGTAATCTCCACTCTCTCACTGTCCTCATACATGTCCTGCACCACCTTCACATACTTCTCTGCCACTCCTGACTTCCTCATGCAATTCCACAGTTCCTCTCCCATCATAGATATTAAACACAAAAAGTTTGGAAGAGATCCAGCAAACAAGTCAGCTCCTGTGGTGGTGCATTTTGTAATGGACGGATGGACAGGTGCACAGACCACAAAAATTGTCATCAGTTCCTCTACCCATCATTGTGATTAGCCATACAATCACTGACAAGGATCCAGCAGTGCAGTCAGCTCCTATGTCGGTAAAGCTATGGTAATGTTACTGTATGTGTTGACCAATCAGTGCACCCCTGCTGTTTTGGCTTAGAATGCATACCCAGAAGAACACACTTTATATTTTTTTATTTCTGGAAAGAAAGATGAAAAAGAAGAGATTGCATTGAGGTACTGACGCCTCAGCTCCCAGATTTTTTATCTATCAAATGCAGCAAATTGCACTGTGACATTTGCATATTTACTGTATGTAAATATGGACGAATCCACCATGTCCTCACCCAGCAGATGGTGACATCTCGCTGTGAAGCCTCAACATGATGAATGAACCGTGAAAGATAGAGAGACTCGATATAATGCAGAGGTCCCAAACAGACAACATCGTCAAACAAGGGCTCCAAATCTATCCCACTGGGTGGCTTTGCAAAGATGTCATTAATAATTTCCAAGTTTATTAGCGAATCTTGAGCTAAAGGGATCTCTAGCTTTCAATAAAAAACACACAAACTGACTAACTGTGGAAAAATAGACATTTCTTTTGGATGGTTAATAAAATCAATATGTTACTGGTCTGGCCCTGGGGTTAACTCCATGGGCTGTATGTTACCCGTGGACTAAAATGACTTTGACGCTCCTGATGTGAGGGGAATAACAGATATCTATCTCCAATCTGGCTGTTCGTTAAATGTGATTCACAGTCTGTCTTTGTGAAATCTGTCCCAGATGTGAAACCTATGGGTGTCCCCTGTCGTGAAAAGACTCCCTTAGCAGTCCTGTTGTTGCAGATTTTATGGTCCACACTCAGAGAGCTGCTCAAGATTTTTGTTTTTCCCACTAAGTCACTCGAGATTAGACCCCTGGCAACCTTGACTAATTTATTCATTGAAGTTTGCAACTTATCTCCATGTTATTGATTCTTCAAACACGATGAGCGCATTACTTCAAGCAGCTGGCCAACAGGCTGGGGCTTGCATCATCAATCAGCTTCGTTTTTTTAGTGGTAAAACTGAAGCAGTTCTACAATTCATGTCTTCTGAAAGTTGTTTTTATTTCTTCTCTAAGACGACCATCCACAGAACATCAGAGACAGACGACACAAAATGCAGATCTCGCTTAAAAGTGGTTCTGCACAACTACCAGGACCACCTTAAAATAGACAGCAGTAGTAAAAGAAAGGCAGACCTAGAAGGGAGTTAATAAAGACGTCTACATCTGACAGCTCCATCATTCAACACCAGAAGGGTGGCCTCCCTGCTGTGAGAGCTCTTCAAGTCGGGCTCCTGCACACTTCTGCTTGTTGACATAAAGTCTTTATTATATAAGGATTATATAATCCACAATCAAAGCTGGTGTGAGTCACATTTAACGCTGCCAGACATGGAAGCTCTTCTTGCCAAATGCTGAGCGATTATTATTATTGGCCCTTAATAAGCCAATGAAACAGCATTTGTGATTTAGTGTCTTTTGCCTTTAAACCGAACGAGCAGACATTTCAGGGTGGCTGATGCCCTTCAAGGTTTTGTTCGGAAGACAGACAGCACCCCTGACCCGTCTGCATCGTCCGTGCGTGGTAACGCTGAGTCATAAACGCACGCAAACATCTCGGCGAAGCACTATTTGACCCAATTCTACCATTTCCACATGCAGGAACTCTGCCTGCCCTCGAAAGATCAAAAGGTGGCCATGTGTTTTACACACTGAGGCGAAAAAAAAGGCTTTAGCTGAAAAAGTCCCGCTTGGAAAAGAGACATGAAAGTAATTGTGCGCATGTGGACGGCTGGTGGTACTGCTGTGCACTCTCCTCGACCTTCAAGGGCGGTAAAGTTGCATCCAACTGCTGTTGTAATTAATCGTTAAAATGTCGGTTTGATTGCTGCGCGTGTTCCAAATAACACCAGTTAACGGTAGTTTTACAACATAAGTTCAATTTGACAAAAAAAAGATATCTAATTAATGTGCCGAGCCTGTGGCCTGATCAAAAGCATTTATATCACCCATAGTACAGTACACAAATAAAGAAAAACAGCCTCAGTTGCTTGATACTAATGGAGGAGGAGGAAGCTGAAGTTTGGAGTGGAAAAAACTTTAAAAGCTAACAACATGTGTTGAAGTTGTTTAAAATAAATAAAGATAAAAAGCAAGATAAATCTCTCAAATCAAGCCTAAAACAGAGCCCAACAGGATGCTGGACTTGTTTACAGATTTTAACATTGTATTTATCCATTAGTGTGGGAACTAGGGCTGCAATGATTGGTCAACATAATCGTCGACTAGAAAAATTAGTCGACGTACAATTTTAAAGTCAACGCGTCGTATTCTAAAATCATGTAAATGTGTTTTTGTAACTGCAATACACTACAGGAACATGTGGGGGCAGTATTGCTTTCATTGTCTGCCAAGACTGCACTAAAATACTAAAAAGAAGAAGGCAGAGTGAATGACAGAATTCGGAGGGTGAAGAAGATGGAAGAACATGAGACTTTCAAAAGTGTGGGAGCGCTTCACAGAAAACAAACAAAAAAGGCGGAGCTTGCAATGCACGAGCGTTTAAAACGCCGCCACCCTGGAGCTGTGACGTCACCTCCAGATTTGTAAGTTCTAGAGAGTTAAGTTAATGCGTTGCGTTGATGTCTTGTTAATGTTTGAACAATAATGTTTATGTTAGTTTACCTGTCGGAAGCAAGGTCTCGTCGACGATGCTTGCTAACCAGTTATGTTAGCTAACGAGTTAAGTCCAACAGTAAATCAGTGAATGGGAGTAGCTACACTGTCTCCTTCTCAGCAGCTGGGAACATCAGCCTCACTCCAGAGCATGTCCACATGCTGACATTCCTCTACTGCAATCATCAGTTCATAAAGTGAATCATCTGTGAACTTTTCATTGTTATTTTTGACTGGAAAAACATCCTTAACTTGAGTACTTACTTTGAGGCCATTTTTGTTACTTATTTGCACATTGTCATTTTGTTTAAAGACTAGCTGCACTTTAATTTGTATTAATTCATTTCATTTTTATTGTGACGGTTAGTTGCAGTCCTAGAGGGAATGCCGTTGTAGATTAAAAAAAAAAAAAAGCAGACTTATTGAACAGAGGGCAATCGTTTCAGAGCCTCTTAAAGTCCTCAGCAAAATCTAAAAAGAATTCAAGTAATAAAGTGCTGATTGTTTGGTGGTCTGTGGTTGGTACGTGTGGCTCTGCTGAGTTATTTCCTGCCAGTGACTGAGCGAAGCTCGTACACAAAGCGCTTTGGATGCAGTTTAGCAAATGAACACATGAAGAATGAAAACGTAAGAAAAGTCATTCTCTGCAGAGGAAATCAGAATATTTGGTCAAAAATAAATGAGTAAAATACAGTAATGTAGAACAAATTGGGCACATGCACAAAAAGTGGCACTGTGCAAGAGTTTAAAGAGTTTCTTCTAAATAGTGAAACCTTTAACTTAAGTAAAAGGCACAAAAGTACTAGAACACCTACCTGCTACACCAACACAAGCTTTATGACCTCCTATTCTAAATCTTTTGGCATTTGCAGTTGCAGGTAGAACAGCTTCCACTTTTTGGGAAGGCTTTCTACAAGATGCAAAGCATTTTCTGTTGCGTGGTACTGAAACGTAGTGTTTGTGTTTCCAAGACCAGTCATTGTCATAACGCTGACTGGTCTGAGCAAAGGTGGTCACACATGGAGAAATACTAAAAACAACTGATCCTCAACCCCTACTGACAATCCTCAGCATAAATGGCCAAAGCAGTACAAGTTTGTTTAAATCGGTTATAATGGAATCAATTTGTTGCACATTGGTAATTTCTGAAGTCTTATAAACACCACTTATAAACCAAGATCAATACTGAACAGGTCAAATCTTCACACTTAGAATGAAAGTCTGAACTGATTATGGACGGAAGAAACACCATAACCCATATTTATCTGAGGCGTGAACCGGCCTCTTTTCAGGAATTGGTCGTTGTCCAACTTTTTGGCCTTTTGCAGTGTCAGTATACAGTTCATACTATTGTATAGATATAGACAGCTGTTAATTTAAAAAAGGCTAAATCACTTCTACAAATCTTTAAAATACTAAAACTCAACTTCTAGTCATGGTTGCAAACCAGTTACAAAAAGAACGTTGTGCAGACATCAGAGACATTAGGTTTATAGTCAGCTTAACGTGCATCCTAAATGTTGCCTGGACGTTCTTGTCAGACTTTTCAACTAGAGAAGTTTTTGTTTTATATTATCTTTTTATTGGTTAGAACAAAATTAAGTGAAAAAACTGAAAAAAAGAGAAAGATCATCAAAAAGCTATGTGCTACAACAGTAACTTGAACTTCCGACCTCAAACTGTGGGAGCCGTTTCCTATTCCAATACACCCACAACCATTTAGCAAGCAGCTGTCAATCAAATTTCATTATAATAAAAAACCAAGACATGTGCATTTAATTTCTTCATTGCAATAATCTGACTGATATTTCTCACTTTGTAAGAGACAGTATGGCTGGAGCTCTGTTGTATCTGGAAACAACATGGACTTCCATCTGTTTACAGTTCTGTTTTTGCCATCATACTGGGACCAGTTGTGATCCAAGAGGTAACATCTCTGTTTTAACCATGTTTGCTAGTATTCAAACCACAAAACTGACTTTTAATGTGTACTTTTGTGGCTAAAGATAGGACCCAGATTACTGTATAAGGCGACATAAATCTGGTAAAAACAAGGGATGCTTTCTTTTCTTACACAAATAACACAGACTCCAACCAAATATCAAATTAAAACAAAATGAAAAAGTGAACTTGGAATGAACAGAGGAAAAATCTAACGAATAGCCAACCCTAAAATCCTGAAACACACGCATATTTGTAAAAACAAGCCAAACACAGCACAGTGTCATCTGCATAGAGGATTATAACAACAATGTTACTTACGTCTCTGGAGGATGTTACGGAGTTCCTGCTCGATCCTCAGGCAGATGGATTGAATGAGTTCTTTGGAAATCCTCTGGAAGGCATCAAAGTCTTCTACGGTGTACACATGGGTCTCTGCAGGTGTATTGGCAATGGCCTCAAGTTCACTTCGCACAGCATCCTTCACACCCACTGCAAAAATCTCCACGTCAGCATTCCTCAGCCTGGTGGCCGGCTCCTGGAAGGCGTCAGAGGACTTCCCGTCAGTGATGAGAATGGTAACACGGGGAACGTTGGCACGTGCTCCTCTGGAGGTCTGGAAGATCTTCTCCCTCACGTAAGTCATGGCCCTGCCAGTGTTGGTGGAGCCTCCACGATATGGGAAATTACGCACAGCCTTGACCACATCATCCCGGCTGAGGTGAGTGTTCAGGTAAAACTCAGGGTGAGGCTCCCTGCTGTACTGGACCAAGCTGATCTGAACTTTATTTGGCCCAATGTCAAATGTGTTCACCAACACCTCCAGGAAGGCTCTTACTTTGGCAAAGTTTGCCAGACCGATGCTGTAGGATCCGTCAACCAGGAGGACAACATCGGCCTGCACATCCACACCAAGGGAACACTCTAAATTGGAAAAAACAAAATAGTAAGTTGTAAATGACTGTCAAATTCCTTATGCTTCAATGACAAAGATATCTACAGGTGTTTGATGACAAGCTAACAGTGATGATGGGAAGAATACCGTGTTATCTGTCATGAGTTAGTAATGTAAAGATAATACAAAATGAACAAAATATTTGGAGAGTGTTCCCTGAAGCGTGAAAACTATTTGATTTGGCTGCTACCCCTGTCAAAGTACTCTTCTTGGTTAGTTACTGAAAACTACTCAGCTGTAGTTGGCGACCCTGGTCATACCACCAGTGATGGTCCTCCACACAAAAAAACAGGTGAGTTTGAAGCAGAAATTGATGCTTGAACTCTGATAGTTTGAGGTCAGTGGTCAAATCACAGAACTCGTAGCTTAAACGGTCAGAGCGGGATCTCCAGGGAGCGATTTGACCGATTGGACTTAAACGTGAGATCAGCCTAGGTCAACCCTCTGAGATCTAATCCTTGATGAACTTAACCCCATCCCTATGCTATCAGAACATGTCGTTTTTGTTTTGACTAAGAAAGTAATTCTTCTAACTGGCACATATCAAGAACTATTCACATTTTTTCCCAAAAAAGTCCCTTTTGTTTGTCTCCAAAACATTTGGTTCAGGGCTAGGGATGGAGGCCATTACTGACAATGACTTAGACATAAGTCCTCAGGTTCGATCAAGAGTCTTATCTTTATGTACCTGTTCTAAGATCTACATCTGACATTTGAGCTGAGGTGAAGTTTCCAAGGTTCTTTGCTTTCTTTACAGCACAGATCTGAGTCTTGGAGTCACAGTTAGAACTTAGCTTGAATGGCAAGTTGGAAGCAAATATTTGCAGTAGCCATCATATAGCATTATTAGCTGGATGAGATGATTCATTCTCAATAACTGCACTGCTGAAACATTTGGAGACGTAGTGATGACCCTATGTCAGAGGAACCTCTTTGTAACCTCGTTATTTTCTACTTACCCAGTGAGACTCTAACTGGCAGTGTCTTCTGCATGGTCGTGATGGGCTCGCTGGGTGTCATTCCCTTCAGGGCGTACACAACAATCTGATACTCTGTATCTGGAGAAAGGCCTCTGACCACCACTGAAGTCTGACCTGGGCCCACGTACAGTTCCTGGCGCATGCTGTCGGCCATCATGGGGATCATCTGAATCTTGTATCCTGTAACCTCTCCTATGGAGGGGTCCCACGTCAACCGCATGGACTTTGAGATTACCTCCAGGACTTGGAGGTTGGAGGCTGGCTCAACAACTGTGAAATCCAGAGCCAGAATAAGAATTATAGTGTCATATATTTCAAAAATGAAATCAAAAACTACACACAAGCCCTCAGAATATGCTGAAGCAATGAAAACTAATGGCCATGACATAAACCCAAAGAATTGGAAAATTGCAGGGCTTTTGACAGATAAAATTGAGGGATCACAACTTTGAAAGTGTAGTGATATTTTCCAGGAGGCTTTTGTGTTTCTGACTTAGAAATAAGAGCTTGGACTTGGAAAATACTAAAGCATACAAGAGTTTTTGAGATGTAGCTCTCACAGAAGCAAGACACATTTTTGGGACATGTTTCTTTTCTTCACAAAGTGTTTAAAAATGAGAAAGCAGCCTTACGTTCTCGTAACGAAAACCTTATATCCACACTTTAAAAACACACATCCTCTTCTTAGAATTCAGGGCTGTGACCATCAAACTGTCTTTCATATTCTCTTCTCAACCGGCTGTGGTAGATGGCTGCCCCTCTCTGTGCTTGGTTCTATTGGAGGTCTCTTCCTGTTAAAAGGGAGTTCTTCCTCCATACTGTCACCAGGTGCTTGCTCGCTGAATGGAATATTTGCTCTGTGCAAAAAATGCCAATAGCTCAATGACTTCTGGTCACTATGAGCTGAAAAGTGTTCGTGCGACCAGTATTAGAATGAAAAGCAATGCTTGGAAAAACATTTCTGGAATAGTCAGCTACAGTCAGGACATGTCCAGAAGGGGGGCATTAGGTGGCACCAGCCACCCTGGTGCCCTCCTACCAATGATGTTGGATGGCATTAGTTAATCTCAAAAGCCCCAACACTCAAGTACAGAGGAAACGTAAAGAAAGGTACTTTTTTTCCCAACGGGGTCACGGTAAAGACTTCACATCAGGTGCCCTGTGATGCTACCCTCCCAGTTATCTGTGCTTTGGACTTACACTAGAAGTACGCTGGCTTGTGTGCCCCAAGGCTGGGTGCGTGTCCGCTCGCAGTTACGAACTTGGAACCTTCTGCATGTGAAGCGAGTTTCCAAACTACTACACTGAAGTACAGTTTCAAAGCATTTGCACTTTATTGAAGTATTATCTATGTTATGCTGCTGTGTACTTCCACAACACCATATTTTAGATGCAAATACTCAAATTACAATAATTACTTCATATTTTGAAGAATTTGAAAAATAAACTAACCTCTATTTACTATTTGCTACTGTATTATTATAGACAAAGCTACCCAGCAGTATATAAGTGATTAAAATCATACTGAGTTGAAAAATTAAAGTGATAATCGCATTTTTGAATCAGTAGTTATGATCCATTTATGCAATTCTGTATGAATCCTTTTACTTTGGGTTCTTTCAGTACATTTTGACAGTAAACCTTTCATATTTAAACAGGATTAGGAGTTTTTCTGGAGTCTAAATACTTTTTTCACAACTTTAAAAAACTGTGCATCTCTTGTGCGACCACTTTTCATGTAATACCATCCATACGATGCCACAGGGCTGCATATGAGCCAGAAATTCATAATCCCCAATTATATCAAGCTTCTGCTTCAACCACATTAAAAGGGCCAGAATGGCAAACGTTGCACCTTAAGAACACCTTAACTAAGAAGCCGTTTCACCTTCATCTCCGCTGACAAACGCGTTGATTTGATCTTCTACACCAGCACACATCTGAGTAATGAACTCTCTCTGCACGCTCTTGATCCTGTCGTAGGTGGCGACGTTATAGACGTGACTTCTGTGAGGTGTGGAGGCCATTAGCTTCATCTCAGCTTCATCAGCCTGTTGGACACCTACAGGGGAAAAAGAGGCAAGCCCAAAAAAAAGAAGTCAAAGCTGTGGTAAAAGCAGAATGGATGGCTCTTCATGAACATGTGGAAATTGTTGTGGTCGCCACCGCCGGCCGAATTTAGGGACGATCAGTCATTCTGAGCTGAGCCGAGGCGACACCAGTGAATTCTTAGCCATCCTTGTAAAGTCAGTGGCATCGGGTGAGTAGGTAACGGCTGCGTTTGCTCCAGGTCTGTAAATACCAGACGAAGTGAGCAATCTGCAACAAAGCTAAGTGAGCGTTTGTTTTTCCACGTTTGCGATATTAAAAGTCCTCCAGCTTTTCTGTTCCACTTTGGCTGGAAAGTCTGACAACGCGGGCAGTAAATATGAAGCCATGTTTTTACGACGCTGTATTCCTCTGTACAACGCTGACACTGTTGGAGGATCATAGTTTATTTAAAGTTCTACTGAAAAGCCGGTACCCTGTGAGTTTTCTGGTCAAAAGGGAGACAGAGGTGATAATCGCATTATTGATTCAGTAAATATGATCCATTTATACAATGCCGTATGAATCCTTTTACTTTGGGTTATTTTGTAATTGAACTAATACTTGAATATAGTTCAATTACAGTAACAACAATGGAAAGTAACTACATAAAAATACTGCACTCTTTACGGCGACCAGATTTTTACATTATCACAATGTTGCATTGTTTGTACTGGACAATGACAATAAACTTCTATTCTATTCTACATTCATGAAATGCGAGCATTCATGACATAATGATATTATTTCTCTGTGTTTTGTCTTGTTTATTACCCAGTTTCTTGCCTCATTTTCTTCGTCTTTGGATTTTAACCTTGAATTGGAGCTGCAGTCATTTTACAAGTTACTGAACGTGTTTCTTCCAAAAGTTGTGTGAGGTAACTAAATACTTTGTTATTTTTTTGTCTTTGATATATTAATTATGCAGCTATAGTACTGGTCACTGGGCAGATTAGGAATTTAAAAATCCATAATGTGCATAATATGTCTCCTGTTAATAAAACAATGAGGAAATTACTTTCCTTATTTGCTCTCATGTATGTCCTGATCCAACAGTGGATTCTTATATTAAACTTAGCCAGAGGTTAGTGTGTGCACAGGAAGTCCTTGTGAGCCAGAAGTTCAGGCTGTAGCCTGCTCTAAATACTCAGTTTAAGAGATATGTCATGAACAATGGACAAATATTGTCTTCTACCATAGTCTGTCCCCTCACCCCCAACCAGTCAAGGCAGATGGCTGCCCCTCCCTGAGCCTGGTTTTGTTAGAGGTTCTTCCTTCCCACAGTTGCCAAGCGTTTGCTCACAGGGGACGGTCTTTCTGATAAAAGCCTAAAGTGACCATCGTTGCTTCTTTCAGTGGTGAGTTTTGATACCTTTAATTAAAATTCGTAGCTCTTTGTTGCCTTCACTACGCCTGATCAGCACTTAATGTGTAAAATATTTGTCTTGCATCATCATAGTCCTTCAAAGTCTAAAAAACCCAACATTTCCCAAGAAAGCCATGTTTCTCTGAACTTCGAGAAAACTCCCGCACACTCAAACTTTGAAACTCTTAAAACCTGGAGAACCTCCAGAAACATAGCCAGAATTATGGCTAGACTGATACGATGTCTCCAGGGAACGAAGGGAAACTTTACAGTGTTTCCCCTTCAAAACTAAAAACCATTCATATCTCACGAAGCACTTTTCTGTTAGATGACCTGTTATTATTATGACTGAACCAGCGGCCCTCTTTAACGCCATAGCAACATCCCACTGCTGTTCCTCCATCTGAGTTTGTGGAAAGTCTGAGCAAAGTGTAAACACACATAAAACTTGCTATCACTTGCTTGTAGGTTAATGATGTAGGAATTTAACCTTGTTCCATGACGACGTCACCGCAGGTCTGCTGTTGTTACAAACCTCTGCTAAAAGCATTAAATAGAAATGGAAAATGTAATGTGGAATGTAATAAACTGGCTCTGGCTACGTACCGAGGACAAAGATCTCCACCCCCTTGCTCCGGAGCTCCTTGGCATAGCTCTCCACTGGATCCTCAGATGTGCCATCTGTGATGATCACCAGCACTTTGGGGAAACCGCTTCTGGCTCCGGCCGCCTCGATGAAAACGTTTCTCAGGACGTAGTCGAGAGCGTAGCCTGGACCAAGGAAAGAGAGGTTTTTACTCCACTGAGATTATGTCTTCAGAAGCAAAATATGGAGTGATAAGGAAAAACTGCGGTCATGATGTAAAATTAATACTTTTAACAAACAAATATTTGCTAAAGGCATGATTCTCAGAGTCTGGCCCTTATGAATTCACCAGTTCAGGTATATGGGAAATGCTACAGATGGCTGTTGTCCATCAACAGCTGAAATAGGAACCATATTAGCCAATCATGTTGTTGCACACAGCACAGATTCACATCCTTTCTAGAAGCTGTAATCTTTACAGTTGTAATGTTGGGAAAATGTGAAGTAGAAATGCAACTTGGTGAGGTAAAAAAAAGCTTTTTTTAACCTCATTTTGGGGCAAACGTTTGTACCAGTTTTCTAAAAGATTTGACTGGTGAGTCGTTATTTGTAGATTCTATGTCCCAGTGGCCACTGAAGCTGAAGTTAAAGCTCTCTAACTAGTCACATCAACCCTCTGCATGTCATCCCTGAACTTTCTCCGTGGTTTTCCTCTTTTCCTTCAACACCACATCATCTCAGCCGTGCCTCTCTGACTTCATCTCCAAACCTGAGCTGTCCCTTTGATGTACCTCCACCTCCAGCTCCCACTCCTGTCTTCTTGCCATCTCCAGACCATATTAACAGGTCTCGCTACCATCTTGTAGACCTTTCATTTCACAAAGCACCCCTGACACCCATCTCCACCCACTCCACCCTGCCTGCACTCTCTTCTTCATCTCTCTTGTGCTCTGTCCGTTGCTTTGGATGATTGACCCCAGGTATTTAAACTCATCCACCTTCGCCACCTCTACTCCTTGCACCTGCCTCACTATCATTCGCATGCATATATTTAGTCTTGCTTCTACTGGCTTTTATTCCTCTTCTCTCCACTGGATACCTCCACCTCTCCAGGCTCTCCACCACTTGCTCCCTGCGCTCACTACAGATCACTATGTCATCTGCAAACATTGTGTGCTGTATATTTGGTGTAATTTCTTGGATGAAATTATATACCAATTGTAATCTTCTTGATCTGACTTATGAACACGGTGTGATATGGTTGTGACGTTTGTGGGCAGAAAGCCTGATTCTGCCGGAGGTATCTTCCTGTTAAAAGGGAGTTCTTCCTTCCCACATTTCACAAACACTGCTCATAGGGGATCATCTGATTGTTGGGGTTTTCTCTCTAATACAGTAGGGTCTTTACACTACAGTGTGAAGCACACTGAGGCGATTTTTGTTGTAAATTGGCACTACATAATTAAAACTGAATTGAAAATCAAGTATAGTGTTTTTTCTAGCAGGCTACAAACTTAGTCCTCAATTCCAGCAGATCAGCTGATCTCAGTGTTAGCCCACACTAGCTGATGGCTTAGCTGACTCCCTTTTACACACCCAGTTGGTAAATCTCATATAGTTGTCCTATTCACAAACTGCTTCAGCCTGCGTACAGTCGCTGCTGCCCCTGCAAGCCACTTTGCAACCCACCTCCACTCCATTTCCTCTATTTCATACTGTTACCGACTTTATCAGCACCACAGCTGTTATTAGTGATTTCTGCTCTGTTTTGTGAGAGCAGCTGTCTTTCTCCCCACTCTCTCCACCCTCAACTTCCATGTATACACGTAAAGGCGGTGAGGTCCCAGAACAGTGCCATGTCGCCAAATTTTAAATGACTGCAGTTGAAATAACAATCCCATTTTGACTCAAGTAGTCCTAAGAGAACTGTGTTTATTGCTTTTTCAGTAAGTTAAACTGTGTCTAATGTAATTATAATTTTGTTTCTATTCACATTAATTAATGAGATTATAATTCCTCTACATCCCACCTATTTGTTTTTGTATTGGGCAAGCATGACACACGTGAAACAAGCGCTGAGCTCGTAAAAACAAAAGACTTTTATCTGCCATCGATTAAAAAACTGTTCTGTTGGCTACCAAAGATAAATACACCTGTTAATATGATGTTTCTATGCTGATTTCAAATGTCTCAGGTCAAACTGATGCAGTAAATACCTCCAAGGGGTCAAAAAGTGAATACAGTGAGAAGCACCTTTTCTGGTTGCATCAAGCCCCTTCTTCATGTAAAGGAAAATTACTGATTAGGGAGAAAATTACTACAGATGTATCATTTTTCATTCTGTTACTCTGCAAATCAAATTGAAAAAAATACAGTATGTCTATGTATAAATTATAAGAAGAGCAAGTGCAAGGTGTATATCTTAATATCCTTTAAATTATGATCATAATAATTAAGGTTGCATGGATATACGGGCTGACTATCAGCAAATACGATGGTGATGTTTGCCTGTTGTGGCTAAATTATTTTAAACATCACTGGTGAATTTATTAGGAAAATAATGACAAAACATTTATAATAATAATAATAATAATAATAATAATTAAGAGCTAGTGGCCCCTCTCGAGCTGTTGCCTCACAAGCGAAAGGTCCCTGGTTTGATTCCAGGTAGGGACACAAGCCCCGCTCACTATGGAGGGCTGCATTAGGAAGGGCATCTGGTGTAAAACCTCTGCCAAATTACAATGATAAAAGCTAAAGAGAAAAACCGTCTTAAATGAAACGGCATTGGCACGTCACCTGTCTTCGTGTTGCCTCCTTTGTACGGCAGTGAGCCGATGGCCCGCACCAGCGCCTGTCGGGTCTGGTGTTCGATCAGGTTGAACTCGGTCCGGGCGTCGTCGCTGTACTGGACCACACCCACCCGGGTTTTTTCCTCGCCAATCTGAAAGGCTCCGGTCACCGCCGAGATGAAGCTGCGGATTAATTTGAAGTTTGGCCTGCCGACGCTCCAGGAGCCGTCCACCAAGAAGACCACGTCGGCAACGGCACTGACAGAGCATTCTAGGGAAAAAGATCAAGAGTGAAGGAGAGCGGAGGACGAGCTTGACGTCCTCACTGTTTCACTGCTGCTGGACACTTAGGAAGGTGTAATAGGAAATATGGCAATACTTGCAATACAGTAAATTAAAAATAATTTTTAAGGTACGGGATGTTGAGTCAAAATTCTCGGCCTCTCCTTTCTGGGAGTTTCCTCTCATGAAAAGAAGGAAAAATCAGCACAATCTCGTCATCGTGTGCTTAACGGGGGCCAGGGCAGCAGCAGCAGCGCTCTTGTAAATCAGTATCTGTAATGGTTTCCACTTCTCTCAGCACTTCAGGGCTGGGTTCAGCTCACTCCCACAGCTCCAACAGCAGCAGCCTCCAGCCCCACCTATGACCCTTGGTGCACTGAGCATGTGCAGCTTCCTCCGCACTGGCATAACTGGCCGGCAGGGAACCAAATCGATGACTGAATCCTGCAGAGATTTATGAGGGCCTAATTTTGATTATTGCTATACAATGGGGTGTTTGTCAAGCCTCCCTTTTGCTGCTGAGCTCACACCGATGAGCGCCGCCCAGAAGAAAACCCGTGAAGGAAAAGCCGAAGAGGAGGAGGAAGCAGCAGGAAGTGAAACCCCTGGTCAAATCAAGGCTCATAATACGTGAACAAAAGGACTTACTGACTGAATCTGAAGGGCCTGGTTTCCTGGGGGTTCCTCTTGGGCTTCCACTTGATTCAACTGAAAGACAATGAAACACTCGTGTAATTGCAAAAACTTGAGATGGTGCAGATCGTCTGTTGTATTAAAATTATCCTCAGGAAACCCAATATCTTTACAGTGATGACATTTTATGAATCATGTTCTGTCACTGTTTTTCTTCAACAAATGGCAGACCTCTACAATTGGACCAAATCTTGTGTCTTGAGTTTCCCTAAGTAAGATTTATTCTCCCATCAGAGGGTCTCTGGAGCAATTTTGCCTCCTTGTAGATACAGTGAGCTTACAAATGAGCTCCCAAATGCAGAAACTAAGGGGTTGAGGTCATAGTTTGTGCAGGCTTTTCAGGGAATCTCCGGAGCTCAGAGCATGTCTCAGATCATCAGGTGTCCCCACCAAAAGCTCCTGCCATGACATCAGTGAAGACCTCAATCACTGCTCAAAATCTGGGTCATTGTCCCATATTGTACTGGCACTTATAAACACAATAAAGATGGATAACCCCAGATAATGGTTTTTGATAATCTTGAATTCCCCATTGGACTAGTTGCAGTCAACCAATATGCGACAGACTGACACTCGAATACAGACTGTTGTAATAGTCGAGGCAAGATGATATAAAGGCATAAATGACCTTTTCAAAACCTCACAATCACAGAAATGGCTTCCCCTTAGCAAAGAAATAAGTTAGCCCTAACTAGAGCATATATTTATTTATTGAAAGTTAAGGTGCTCTCAAAAAGCACTCTCAGGTTCTTCATAAAAGCTTTCACATACTTTGTTAAGGGACCAAGGTTATGGAGGTCAGGGGTTCCAAATAAGATGAAATCAGTTTTATTTTCATTTAAATTAAAAAAAATTCAAAGCCATCCATGAGCATTAACATCTTCTAGGCAGTCTAGTAAAGCCTCAGCAGGGGTTTTCATGTTTTGTTTCATTGGCAGATACACCAGGGTATCATCTACATAGCAATGAAAGGTGATGGAAGACTAAAGGATTTAGATAGTGTGCGCTGTTGTGCTCTGTTTTATTATTGGCTATGGAAATCATGCATATCACTGTTCTTTATATGCAGACTTTCTAATTAGTTGTACTTTTATTTTTGTTTTTAAATCTCTTTGGGCTGGCTCCCTTCCCCAGAGTCAGAACAGAACTAGACCAACAACAACAAAACAACAACAAAAAACACTTTTTTTCTAAACTCCTGTGTTTTAAAAAATGATTTAAAACCTTGAAATTTAATGTAGAGCTATCAATAGGATGACTTTCTGTCCAAAATGTCTTTGGGTTGTGTTCACGAGATATGAAGTCAAACTAGAACTGTCCTTTACTTTCATGTAATACCACTTTGTATGATAAAGAAGTGCAGAAAGTCAGTGTATACTTTATTGAAACGTACTCTTTATGAATTACCTAGTGCAAAATGTTCACCACCAGTGGGCAGCATTTTACAAATGGGTGTGTCGAGATGTTTTTAGGTGTGTGCCACTGTTCTTACTTTTGGTATTTCTTTTGAGCCCAGCTCCCATTCCCTCAAGAGACTTTGCCTTTTGAAGGCCACTAATATAAATATGAAAGCACTCTGATAAATTGCCTGATTAAATAAAAGTTAAATTGACTCCCTGCACCATCTTGTGGTGCAAAGTGGTATTACACTGAAGTCAAAACCATTGCTTCTTTGCAACTTGTTGATGGCTTTGGTTATTTTTGGAAGGTAACAAAGGAATTTTAAAACCAAAACATCAGTGATGTAGTAGCTTGGTTCATAAATCATCACAATTCACAAGTTATTGTAATGTGCAAAGTACAGAAAGAAAGTGGTGAGTCTTTTTGTCATTGGTTGGCTATACAGCCATATCCAGGAAAACGGCCCTAGTTCTTGACTGGCCCTAACCTAGCTTAAGACTTTATTTTGCTATAAATAAATCAAATGACCAATACTCGACGAGGGGTAGCAATTCTAGTGAAAATAGAAAAGTACCTGTAAAATAAAACTATGACTTTAACCTCGAACGCGATTTGGGACATATTAGGTGATCATTGTAGGATCAATAGGTCACTGGAGTAGCAATTCTGTGAACTGTGGACAGATGGATGGATGGACGGCAGTGGACGCCTCACCATGGCGTTAGCTCATGAAATAAAAATTAGCTTCAACCAGGCAAGACATAAAGAGCGCATTCCTAATTTATGCTGGCAGTCTCCAGAAGATGGGGGCAGGGCTAAATGGGAGTATTAAAAGTTAAAAGAACAGCATGATACATCTCAAAACTTCCAAATATCCTCACTGGTAGAACACTGCCCCCTGGTGCAGGAGCATTTCCTGGATTTTTTTAAATGGGGGTGGCATGGTGGAACCGAGACCAGGGCAGGGGGCCCACAGGAAATCAGAATATTTAATCAGAACTAAAATCGAAGGAGATGGCTGACCCTCCCTGAGCTTGGTTCTTCCGGAGGTCTCTTCCTGTTAAAAGGGAGTTCTTCCTTCCCACCGTCGCCAAGTGTTTGCTCACAGTGGGTGATCTGATTGTTGGGGTTTTCTTTCTAATATTGTTGGTTCTTTGCCTTACAGTATAAAGCATGTCATGGCAAATATTGTTATGACTAGGTGCCATATAAATAAAATAAAATACAATACATCTATCCAGCATGTAGTAGAGCAGAAGTGGCAAGTGGCATAAAATAACATAAAAAATACTTAAATATAGCACTTCAGTAAAGTACTTGAGTAAATATACTAAGTTACATGCCTACTGCTACCTAGCCAAGCTCTCATCCAATGGTGTTGGGCATGGGCTGCTGCCATCCCACACCCTCCTTTGGACACACCCCTGGTGGTGAGGATTTTAGTTAAATTTTGCAGCAGGTCTTTATAAAAAGTCCCCTTAAATTGCACTGAAATGATGTCACCACATATAATTTGTATGTTTGTAGTTTGTGACAGTTGCACTTGTCCACATTTGTGTCTGTTGCCTTTCTGGCCAGGTCACAAATGAAAAAGAGATTTTTAATCTCAGTGAGACTTTAATGTAGACAAATACAGGATAAATACTTTTTAAAAAAAAAATGTCATTAGGCAAGTGGCCCAAGTGGATAATCAAATTTTGTGTTTTGATGCTAAAACTGCTGAATAATTTTGATGGGAGGAAGCATGGAAATGCTGACCTAGTTGAGTGTGCGGTAGATGCATTAGAGGATGCCAGTTTTCCATCACGTGCAGAGGAGCGAACCACAATCATTTTCAGTTGCAAAAGGGTCACACAAAGCACTGTCTACTTGTAAGTTCTCATCACAGACCTCAGTTTGCAGAGAAGACAAAATGAAGTGTCGCTGTTCAGTCATTGAAAATCTTGTCATATTCATCTTGAAATCACTTAGGAGGTAGTCGCCAATGGGTTGGGAACCGCTCGCCTAAATAGTAAGCCTGTTTCCTTCCTTCATGAAGATTTTCATTTTGAAAATACCTTTTGAAGTCATGTTGTTGATGTCTTTGTGTTCCTCGTGTCTGTTTTCAATTGTCTTGTTTTCGCTTTTCAATTTATGGCATCAGCGAAGAAGCCAGAGACCATTTTCTGTCGTTTCTCACCAACTGTCAGACTAATAACCAGGGAAAACAGCAGACGCGCAAACAGTGGGAGCGCTTGGTGGCTTTATTTCTGGAGCTTTCGACCATATCGCATGAAGCTCATCAGCAGAATGGAAAATACATACAGCTGGAATTTGCGCCAAGCGGCTCCCTGCGCAGCAGATTTACCCAAAATCTGTCAAATCAGACTTTCAGTCTACAGCTTTCAAACTCTGGCAACACTGAAAGTTGTCTTAACTCACTCCAAATGTCAGGCTAAATGGAGCTTGTAGTGAGACTGCTTTGTCATTTACTGTTTCCAGCATCAGGAATTAAGTGCATACCTGGTTTTTAGGCCAACGCAACGCCTGAAGCTCCAGGACTGCTGCTACAAAGCAGGGAGCTCATTTCCTCGTGTACTGAAACGTTATAAACTAATGTAAAGGTTGAACGATATGATCAAAAATACACTGCTCTATGTTTACTACATTTCCAGGTGCGTTCCTGTTTTTTTTTTTTTTAAATTTGGCTGGACGTCTGGCACTGATTTACACAAACACACAATCTCAGAGACACGGTGACTCACGTGTGATCTGGCCGGAGATGGGCAGACTCTCCGCTGATCCGGCGAACGCGGTTATCGTTACGACATAATCCACATCTGGAGTCAGGTCTGAAATGGAGGTCCTAGTGGCAGATGCAGGCAGAGTAAATTCTTTTGTTGGTTCTCCTACAAGAATGCACAAAGTCAGAGGGAAACCATTAGGAAACTATGGCATGACTTCATTTATCCAAGAGTCAAAACCTGATTCCAACTGTTGACCCGGGGACTGGAATAGCCGTGTAAACACACAGCAACAGCACAATTCAATTTGATAAAAAAACTTTCCGCATTACTATAAACCAAAACACACCATTTTAACCATTTAATACCCTTACATCTTTCGTAAAATGAAGGATAACTATTCATTAAAATGTCTTAGTGTCTAATAATTGAAAAAGTAACATTTAAACAGAGATTCATGGGTTGAATTGTGACAAAGACCCACAAATTTTTATGCCTTTTGGGCACGCTTCCAGTTTTAATAATCAATGTTTTAAAATTTTAAAAACTATAAAATGCATATCTAGAATGACACACATTTTAATATTAGGTCAGCATTTTAAAGCTGCATGTTTTCTTTCCCTGATTAGAATGTGAAGATCATTATAAATTATATGTGTGGTACAGAAAAGATGGGAGGTACCTAAACAGTACATTTGATGATCCAGTTATGATTTTATGTTTTTTAAGTCTGTTCAACAACAAAAATGTGCATTTAAATGTTATTTACTGAGAAAACACACTAACATTGGCTCATTATGTAACCACTATATCTGTTATAAATAGAAAAGCTGATGGGAGGTAGGTAGTTGGTAGCGGAGCACAGAGGAATAGACAGCGACTGTGGAATGTCAACGAAATCTGGCAACTTGTAGCAATGAGAGGTGGAATAAAATGTCTAGAGTTCACCCAGTATTTCTCTGTCTTTAATTTGACCCTGTGTGACCTCTGACCTTTAACCTGACAATCTCATAAATGTCATCAGATGTTCTGCCAATCATAGTTATTAGCCATGCAAAGTTCAGAAAAGACCCAGCAAACAAGTCAGCTCTCTGTAGAGGTAAATTTTGTAATGGATGGACGCGCAGACCTCAGCGCTCAGTTATTGTACCGATGATGGTGATTCACCATACAAGCACTAGCAAGGATCCAGCAGCCCAATCAGCTACTGTGGTGGTGCTGACATTATCACTGACTGCCCCTTGTGACCTTGACTTTTGACCCCATGACCCCAAGAATATTTTCAGTTCTTCTACCCTTTATAGTATTTAAGTATACAAAATTTAGCTAGCATCCAGCTGCCCAGTAAGTTCCTACGATGGTAACAAGAATTTGAGTCTGTGTGACCTTAACCTTTGACTTCACAATCTCATAAATGTTATCAGATATTTTACACATCATAGATATTAACGGCACAACCACAGGGGCCCTCAAGCCAGTGTAGTCCTAGTGCCAGTCCCAAGCCCGGGTAAATGGTGAGGGTTGTGTCATGAAGGGCATCCGGTGTAAAAAATTTGCCAAATCAAATATGCGGATTCATAACCAGATGATCCGCTGTGGCGACCCCTAATGGGAGCAGCCGAAAGAAGAAGAAGAAGAAGATATTAATGGCAAAAAAACTGTGTAAAGAGCCAGCAAGCAAGTCAGCTCCTGTAATGATAAATTTTGTAAAGATGGACAGACCTCAAAAATGTCATCTATTTCTCGACCTGTCATGGTGATTGAGAATACAAGCATTGGCAAGGATCCAGGAGCCCAGTCAGCTTCTATGGTGGTAATTAGATTACTGTGGACCAACCCCTGTGAATTAAACCCAATGATCTTAAAAATATTATCAGTTCTAATTAAGTATACAAAATCTGATTAGGATCCAGCAGCCTAGTAAGTTCCTAAGATTTCATTAATGAGTCTGTGCCACCTTGACCTTTGATTCCACAATCTCACAATTGACAGATCTATTTTTATTATTAAATTTGTGTGTTAACCACAGAAAGTTTTTTAAAGATCCAGCAAGCAAGTCAGCTCCTGTACTGTTAAGATTTGTAACAGAATGATGGACGGATGGACAACCCAGGATCATAATAATGTATGCAAAGAGGGCAGGTAACAATAAACTAGAGCAGGGATCACCGACCTTTACTATCAAAACAGTCATTTGTGACCAAAGCATGTCTGTGTGGACAATTTTAGTTAAATTACTCTCAACTCTGAAAGATTAGCACAAAAATCAACGGACGTGACGAATACACTGACTGATGTATGACCAGAGGTGTTTGTAGGATTTTTTTAATGGGGTGGCACCGGGGGGGTCCAAGAACAAAATCAGCATTGAAGCTCGGGCTTCACACACTTTTTTCTAATCTTGACTCGGTATGACGTCAGTGAGTGTGGATATCTTAATACGGTTATCTCAGGCACACAACTCTGTAACAACAGGAGCTCCGCCAAGACCCAGAATGCGGTTAATAAGAGTTCTTTTGACTCAAGCAACAGGATAAAAATATCAAACTGAAATGAGAATAAGACGTCCGCTTTACAGTAAATAAAACCAGGGTGTCACATGGGTTGATTTAGCTGGGTAGACTCCATGAATATAAAAATATAATGTTTACGCTTCATCAACAAGTCAAGAATTACAAAAGAAAAATTTGATTGTTAGAAACTAACAGAAGCATTTTTATCGAGTGACTCCAGGAAGTTAACGCAGTTATCTGTCACACTGTAACATTTTTAAGTTACAATGTAAGAATTTCTTTATTCTGTGTGGTGATAAATCTCGTGAACCTGCTGAAACAGAAGCGGTGGGTGTTTTTGGGGGGGTTCATGACTCATTTTTTAAAAATATCTCAGCTGTGAAATGAAAAGTCTGACATGTGCACGCCTGAGCTGAACCTAATAATGTGCGATGTCAGTACTGGCAAAGTTAAGCACTGGCAGCTGATGACTACGTTTCTCCACACGTAATGTTTTTTCTTATTTTATCATTACACTGTAAAAAATAAAGGTTCTTTTGAAGGTTCCTGGACAACCTGAAGGTTTTCTGTGAGTCGGAAAACCTGAATGTCCAGAAATACTGACTTAAAAGGTTCAACGCATAAATCTTACGCCAGTTTGGCTGCAATATTATTTGCAATATTTGGATTTTATTTCCAGGAAACTCAAGGAAATGTAAGTCTGCTTATTTCTCACACTGAAGAATATACATGTATACCTGTGATCACCAGTTTTTATAGCTAAACGTCGGAACAGTAAGGTCACAAATACAAAGTTCTGTTGTTTTTCTAATAAACATAATCAGCATTTCATCTTTTTCGGACTTTGTTGTTCATAATATCTTTTGATTGGTGAGAGTGTGCAGTGTATGGATGATGTCACCAGTGGAGAGATTTTTCATGTCACAGAAAACCTTTCAGTAAGGTATTTGGGCAACGTCAGAAGGGTTTTTGGCAATAAGAAAGGGTTTTCTGGAAAACCGTAGGTCAAAGGTTTTCTGGGAAACCCCCAAACAGTTTCTCTATAGGGTCAGTTTATAAACCTTTTAAAAACCTTTTAATAAAGTATTCCGATCCTGATTCTGAAAACCTTCATTTTTAACAGTACAGAAGATCCCCGAGCTAAACCCGTGTCTGCAGAAGTCTTCGGATAATTGCGGTGAGTGTTGAGTCTTGTAATGTTACGGGCCCGGCAGGACAGAACTCGCGGGATCAACGAGCACCCACCTGTGTCTGAGGTCACTTCTATTCTGTAGCCTTGTATCCTCGATCGCGGTCGGTCCCACATCATTTGCACCGAGTTCTCATTTAAAATCTTAAACCTTAATTCTGACGGAGGATCCACTGTGAACAGAAACACCAACACAGTTAGTCTTTGATCCCTGAGAGGTAATGTATTGTCATGCTGAATATTAAAAGGTTTTCCCAACAGTCAACACTTCTGAGGCGAAGTCAGGCAAAGTTCACTGTTGGCGCGAACAATACAAGCCACGCCAAACTGCAGAGGAGGGGAAAGCCATTTCGAAGACAGGAAAATGACCTCCGTTTGGCTCGTGTGGCTGAGACACCACAGACAAAAACTCAGGCGACAACACACGAAGACAAATACGTCAAAACAACGCAGCAATACCTATTTAACACTTAGGAGAGGCACACAAACAGGGGCAGAATATCAAACCTGGTGGATCAAGTCTACAGAGGCAAGCAAAGGCCAAAATCATTTAAGAGCAACCAGTTGCATTTTGCATTTATTTGTAGTCAGATTTATAAAGTTTAAAAACAGCTTTTGAGTGTTTTTTGGTGGCGTGTAGGTCAGCACTGCTGCCTCACAACGAGGAGGTCTCGGGTTTAAATCCGCCAACCAGCTGGGCTCTCACTGTGTGGAGTTAGCATGTTCCCCCTGTGCTCTGGGTTCTCTCCGGCTTCCTCTCACAGTTCAAAGACAGTTGGGTTAACCGGTGTGAAAAGGAATGGTTGCCACAAGGTTAAGATTAAGCACAGTGGCTCAGCGGGTAACGCCACTGCCTCACAGCAAGAGTGTCCTGGGTTCAAACCCCGGAGAATGCACATTCTCCCCGTGCTTGAGCAGGTGACTCTGACTTCTCCTGCAGGTGAACAACATGCTAGGTTTGTCAGCCCGGGACACTCTTCCTAAAGGAGATTCAGATAAAGAATCCAGAACCTCAGATTTAGTATCAAACTCCCAGGCTATGACGGATAATCGATTGAAATTTTGTGGATTTGATCAGAACTCCGTCCAATCACATAGTACCCTGTCAGTCACATGACACGGACTCTTGTACTAACACTTTGGCCGACTTAGTTTAAGTTTTAAAATATTTGAAGTTTGATATTTCAGTTTAACTCGTGCTCCTGCAGAGATCCAGGGAACTTAACATAATATTTGAAATTTTCAAAGAAAGAAATTTAAACGGGAGATTGGTAGACGGATCGGCACGGCATCTGCAGCGACGCCATCGATCTACATTCCAGCCCTCACCCACGGTCACGTGCTTCGGGCAGTGGCTAAAAGTGGCAGAGGAGTCTGAGCTCAGCATTAGAGACGGGGCGAGGAGCTCATCATAAGGAGCCCGCTCAAGCGGTTTTGGGCGCCTCCTAGACAGGCATCCCCTGCTGGGAGGAGGTCCTGGGGCAAACCCAGGACACTCTGGAGAGATCACACCTCTCGGCTGGCTTAGAAAAGCCTTTGCCTGGAAGAACTGAAGGAGGTGGCGGGTGACATGAGACTGCTGCCACTGCAACCCAAACCCAGCTAATGGATGGACGGAATTTAAACCACGCTGTGTTTATATGAACAGATTTCCATGCTGTTAACTCAGGGGTCTTTAAATGTCAACATTAAGTACCGGGAACTCGGGATATTTCCCAATTACATAAATGCATTAAAGTTGTAAAATTGTTTTGGCATTTCTTTGCTTCCGTACCTCAATCTAGCTTCCAGTAACATGGGTTAACAACACCTTTTAAATGGTTTGAATCCCGAAATCTTTTTGAGTGGTGATGGAAGGGTTTTTCATCCCCTCCTGTCAACAAACTCCAACATGGACTGACAGACATCCAGCAGTCTGTCCATGACCTCAATCCAACACAGGATGCTGAATTGACCAGAATAAGTATTGATTATACAATGGATAAAGATCTAAGCCAGGGGTGTCAAACATATGGCCTGGTGGCCAGAACCGGCCCACCAAAGGGTCTAATGTGGCCCACCGGATGCTTTTGGAAAATGTTCAAACTGCAAAGAAGGAGGGCATAAATTTAGGACTTTCCCAGCAGTCCCAGTATTTTTGATTTTCTTTAGTGTTACTTTAAATGGGTTTCTTTGAGTTGGTTGACGCACAAGAAGCTTCGAGGAGCACCAGGGGCAGGAGGAACAACTGGAGCACATGTGGAAGGATAAGTCCAAGCAGTCCCAGTGTTAAAGGGAGCATTCGGACACATAACCCCCAAACCGGGAGTGGGGCTCCAGCAGTTTCCCGCCGCAACATCAGAGGAGAGTGAAGTCCTGGGAACAGCTACGACACCGCGCACAGCTAGGCCTCCAGCAGAAGGGAGATCATTGATGATTATAGGTTATTAGATGGCGGATTTGTCGGTACAGTCCACTTAAGATCAAATTGATGCAAAATGAGTTTGACACCCCTGATCTGAGCGATCACTTTCATCATCTCCATTGCAAACCTCCTAAAAGACTACACAATGTCACCGAAGACACGTGTACATCTTTTTCTTATGTTTCAAAAAAAAAAAATCTGCACCAGAGGTTCTTAAACTATGTAAAGCTGAAATAAAAATGTGTCTACAATCATTTAAAATCTTCTACCCATGCTGGAAAGCTTCCAGGATCCAGATCATAATTTAAGAACCACTGGTGGTTGGCACGTTAACCAGCAAACGGAAACTGGCACGGAGGGTAATAAACACATTCAGTGGGAGGGCACGCCTCTAAACGCACCGAGGTCTTCACACAACACAACAAGCAACAAGCAGATCATGCACGTGTACATGAAAAGTTGTCTGGAACAACTTGGAGCAAGGGACGAAAAAGTTTCCATGTACACGAGGACCACAGGTTGTTTCAGAGGAAAAATATTTTAAAATGATATTCTTCAGGTTGGGGCGTAGAGCTGTTTAATCCTAGCCTGCAGCTCGCTATGGCGATGCGGCACACAGAGCCGGCTCCCGCTACCTTCAGTCGCGACGAGGGTTTAAACGGAGAGGACAGCTCGAGGTTCAGTGGCGCCGGTTCGGGCAGAAAATGAGCGAGGACTCTGTTAGCTGTAACTTTGTCCACCGTCGAATGAAAAACAAACACGGCTCAGCTTTTCCTTCTTGTCGGCAACGAGTTTGGGTTTTTTCAGCTCAAGTCTGAGCAAGAAAACGGGATTTAGAGGCACGTTTGAAACGAAATACCCGGCCAGCGGGGACAGGAAGGACTGCTTTGGGTCCTTCTGTGGGATTTTCTGATCGCGAAGGGGGAAAAAAAAATCTACGATATTCCCGAACCTCTACACGTGACAAACAGGCGGGAACGAGCGTGGCTACTTCCTAATCCTTCCATGCCGGAGGAAGTTCAGATCGCCGCGTGGTCGCAGCAGGTGATCTGAACTTCCTGCAGGTAAACCCGAACGCAGAGGTAACTCTAGCTGGGGTCGGAAGAGGAAGCTGGGATTTCTAGGCCACCAACCCGTTTGCTGGGGCGCTAGGTTGGACGTGAAGAATATCACTGTAAAATATTGCCGTGAAGCCAAGACCCGGGGTCGAGGCTTGACCGGGGAAGGGAGGGAGGTTACAGGACGTCAAAAACGGAGGAACCACCAACCTGGTGCATCAATTCAAGGGCCGATGGAGGAGGGAGGGGCTGCTGCTTCTGTTTCCAAACGGGGTTTAATGTAGCCGCAAAACTACCCGACAAACTCCAGCTCTTAATCCACACACACTCACACACACTCACACTCACAAGCCTTTTAAGGTGTTTGACATCTGGTGGCGTGGCTCCGAACTGCTTTCATCCATCGCCTGACATGTGGCAGTTTGGAGCAGAGCCCCCTCAAGGTGTCTCATCCGC
>VUQH01050700.1:0-20379 GCA_015106775.1 Etroplus canarensis | reverse complement strand
TGGAATGTCCCACTTCAGAAGCTGAAAAAAGTTTGTGCCCCACACCACACAAAAAAGCATATACCCCACCTGACAATAAAAATAAGGATTCACCTTAATTTTTACTGAGATAAAGGTGCATATGATCACCACAAACGCATTAGCAAACTTTTGCTTGTTTCTTTATCATACAAAAATTTTATCTATTGATTTTAGATTAGCTTCATTCCCTTCATTCCCCTGGTTGTCTGCATCCCACCTGCAGCGGCTCCCCATCCCACTAGTGAGGCCCACCCCACACTTTGAGAACCACTGAGTTACTCTAATAAGCATGTCTGTGAACAGTGGGGGATACCCATGCAGGCACAGGGAGAACATGCAGACTCTACACTGAAGGTACAAACCACTGGTTTGGGCTTTACAGCTAATTTCCCCCTTCATGACAACTGTATGTAGATTTTTTTTTAATTTATATTAAGGCTTTAAATTATGCATTTTTGGGGCACGGCCACTTTGACTAATATGTGGATGCCAACTTGGGCAAATAAAACAGCTAACTGTCACCTCATCTAATTTAAATCACTGAACTGGAGTGGTATTTTTCATGTTGTTGCTTTTTGAAGCTTTTTTTAATGTAAGTATCTCACAAATAATATGGCATGCTGTGCCGTTAATTGTACTAACAGACAGTGTTCCAGTTTCAGTGACTTTTATTTATTTCTTTACGAATGTGTTACTTAACATACGGGCATATTGTTGGCACAGTTTTGCGGTAGGTAGCACCATCGCCACACAGCGAGAAGGTTCAGATTCAGATTTGGCCAGCTGGCCATCTGGCTGGCTGGTGGAGCCTGTCTATATATGGAGTCTGTGTGGGTTTTCTCTGGGTGCTCCAGCTTTCTCCTACAGCCCAAACACTGCATGTTTGGTTAACTGGTGACCCTAGGTGTGGTTGTGCGTGTGAATGATTGCCTGTCTGGCCTCTTTCTCAAAGTCAGCTGGTATAGGCAGGCTTGACCCTAAATTGGATAAGCAGTTAAGAAGATGGATGGATGGGTGTTACTTAGCATTAATTAAAAGGTATCAGTTAAAAAACAATAACAGTCACTTCAGTGCTAATTGTAAAATACGGCCATACATTTTATGAGATGTCTTGTTTACCAGGCTTGTGGGTATTAGTTTATAACTTGGCACATTTCATCCATAAATGCTAAATTTTGACTCCCAAAATACAACAATGTGGACAAAAATAATAAAAATCCAGATCTCAAAACAGGAGTCTCCAGAACAATGGGTGACGCCATGATGCCTACATCCAACTTTTATATGAACTCTTTAACCCAACTTCTTTTTTTAATCAAAATATGAGTGTTATCAGTCTTGTCATCTTACATTTGGCAAGACAGAAGGATTGATAATATTAACGTATTTCTTTGAAGTTTTGAGATTAATGCTCTTCTCTTATATTTGTGTAACCATAACCATGACAGTGAGTTTAATCCTTATAGAAGTCAGACTGCGTTTTTTTGTTAGTGCTTAAATAGCAAACCCTCTGACACACAATGCACACCCTCCAAAGCCAGTTCTCGGTGGCAGTTTCCTTAAGGCACAATAAATTCTTTCTCTCATCATTTCAGACAGAAGCTGTTCCACTATTCACAGGTTGTGAGATGTTAAAACAGCTCCACCTTTCCACAGGTTCTGGCTCCATTTCAGCACAGAAGATGGACCTGGACCTGGTTCAGCCATCTCTGTGGACAACATCTCTTTCAGCATGGACTGCTTCCTGGCATGTGAGTACTTTAAAAATGTTGGCTTTTTCTTTTCTCACTCTTACTTGTCAGGTTCTGGCTGAATTATAGAAATTGTTTGACTGATTGCTTGATTGATTGGCCTTGACATGAACAAAGGGGCAAAACTGGAATGCTTTAAAACATTAAAACAGTTTCTGCTTTTGAGAAACGTCAGTAAACAGTCAAAGTAACCCAAGGCAATTAAATGAATAATCAATACAGGTCAGCTTCATGTTCATATTTCACGGAGATAAGCTTCAAGTGAGTGGCAGTTTTGAACACTTGGACGCATTCATCAAGAACTTATTTATTTAATATTTATTTATTTATTTCTCGTCCCTAGCCATAATATGGCACACTATTCTTTCATGCAGGTAAGACCTCTCAGTCAAGACTCCTGCTCTATCGCTCTCTCAGGAAAGATCTTTGTCAAACGTACTACAGCTTTGCCTTCAGACAGACTGACAGATCTCTGTGGAAATGATATGTAATAATAGATTCTTTAACACACTTTCTTTGAAAACCTTGGACGTGTCCTGAAATGTCAGAACTGGTGCTTGCTGATTCATAAGGGCTTATGTTCCAATGTTGTACTGCTGGCTTATAAAGGTCAGGCCTTTCGTCACCTTTTCAGATATTTTTGTGTTATAATTGAGATAGTTTATCAGTATAAAAACAGTAGTGAGATGGCAACTGTGTAAGAATGAGAATGAAAGGTTAGCAGTTCAGCGCCTCCCTCCATCTCTGCCTATCAGAAGGAACTGGTTTAAAAATGTGATAGGAATAGTAATGTGTGCCTCGACATAGCTCTGACAATGAGAACTGTGTTCAAATGAAACAATGTTAGGGTGGCTTCACTCAGGGCAAAAAATTGACTACGTAAGCAAAGGCGTGAGCCCGCCTACTATCAGATAGTTGCAAAGCAGCTTGCAGATGTGTGACACCTACAGGCAGGCTGAAGCAGCCTAAATAGCATGTTCTACATAGCCAGTTCAATTTATAGAAAGGTATAACCTGAGCTATCAAATGTGTATTTTGCCTTTGAGATCAGCTGATCTGCTGGGATTGCACCTGACCTTTACTGCGTGGGCTGCTGTGAACTAATGATATTCTTGATTTAACAATGTAAAAAATAATGAGCAAAGCCACTCTGGAATCTAAACTGAATTGAAAACAAAAAATTAAGAGGAAACTGAACTAAAAACTAATGAATAATACTGAAGTACTGTATTGTAACGCTGATATAATTACACCAACTGAATGAAAGATAAAATAAAAACTGAAATTGTTCAGTTGTTACATGAGCTACTGAAGTACATTATTTAGGCAGCAGTTTTCTTCTGAATGTAAAAGAAATAATAAATGTGAACTGCACACATAATGTGTTCTGTGTCATTTTTAGATGATTAATTTATTCATCCAATGCAGATATAATCTCAGCACTATTGCCCTAACTCTAAAATGCAATGAGATAATGAAGATTTATCTGCTGTGTATGATTGAGAAATTGCTGTTGATCAAGGCTGGAGCACCATCACCCTGTGTCGTGCAGGCTTTCTGGGTCAGGGACTCTTTATCTAAAGAGATGACATTTTCCAGGAGATATTTGCTCAACAATTTGTGTTTTATGTCCTCCGGAGCGGTGGCACTGGTGTGGCAGTACTGAAGGATCATCTATTCCTGTTGCACTCACTTCCCAGATGGCAAGTTCTTAATCTGGACCCAGTATCTATTACCTACTGCCACACTTGACACAGTCACTTTTTATCGCCCATCAATCAGCCTGGTTGATGGGAGATGCTGAAGCTCAGCAAAGATGTGATTTCCAGGTGTGTGATCCCTGTGACTGATTAGCATGATGGATTCCTGAGCAGGAAGGCTCAGCCTTGTAATGTGTTTTGGTGGGAAAACATAGTGCAAACACATTATGCAAAGGATCAGCCAACCGTGGACTTTTTCCTACACTTCTATGGGCTTTTGTGTGATGTATAGTTTGGCAAGCACTGGCACTTGATGCATCCACTGCCCTTCAGCTGTTGGACCAGACTGTCAGTTATATCATTTTGTCTTCACCAGAATCAGTAAATTAGTTTATTGGGTTAGACAGCTCGGGAAGTTCATCCTTTTCTCTCTGGTGTGTGCCATCATTTCTTTTACCATGCACTGAGATTCATTAACAGCAAACGCTGCTGCCTCTATAGAGGTCTCCAAACATGAGTGTGGGATGTGCCTCCTCAGTATCTGGCCATTGACTTCAATGAATAGCCAGTGAAGGACTACTCTAACGCTTTACCTCTGCAAATGATGGCGATCTGGATGAAATTAATATGTTTTGTTGTACTGAAGGCTAAAAACATTTTCAAACTGTTTTACTCAAACCAGTCAGTCAGTTCTCTTCCAGGTATATGGGAATGTCGTTATTGGCTGTTTTATCTGTGTATCCATCGTGCAACTTGTGTAACACTCCAAGGAACTACAGAAATGTGTTAATTTTAGCAATTATCACTTCCACCTGTTGGTGTTAAGAAATGTCCCACAGCGTGTAACACAGAGCTAACTCTCCACAGTCTCTGTGTTTTCAGAGTGCCTATCTGTTTTCATTACCTGGACATTAAATAGTGCTGTGTTTGGTTAACAGTAGTGTTGATACTGTGATGCACCAGGTTTAAGAAATAGCAAGAGTATTCTCACTCACTACTTCTCACATACAGTTATGTGAAATCAAAAATTTTCAAAGGCCTCTATGCAGTCCTGTGAAAAACTTAATATGCGCTTAATGTTTCCATAGGAATTAAGGGGATAGGTTAAAGCCAAATGCTGCTATTCAATTGCACTTAATTAAGTGATCATCAGCCAGTGTGACCACCCCTATAAAAGCAGAAGTTTTAGCAGTTTGAGCATGTGAGCTTACACAATACCACAATCTTCCCAGGAGCGGACATCCAAGCAAATTCACCCTAATGTCAGACTGTGCAACGCTCAGAGAAACTGCAAAAAACCCAAGAGCTACACCACAGACTCTACAGACCTCAGCTAACATGTTAAATATCAAACAGTACAAGTAGAAAAAGACTGAACAAGTTAGCTTGTTTAGAAGGGTTGCCAGGACAAAGTCTCTTTTCTCTAAAAAGAACATGGCAGCATGGCTTAGGTTTGCAAAGCTGGGTCAGAACACACCACAAGACTCATAGAACAATGTCTTTTGGATAGACAAGACTAAAGTGTGCATTGTTTGGCTACAGTGCACGCTGCAAAAATATGTGAGGCCATCTGTTCAAAAGCTAAAGTTTGGCCCAAATTGGGTCATGCGACAGAACAGTGATCCAAAGCACAACAACAAATCTTCAACAGAATAGCTGAAAAACAAAAGAATCAAGATTTTCTAATGGCCCAGTCAAAGTCCAGACCTCAACCAAGTTAAAATGCTTTTGCTGGACCTCAGGTGAGCTGTGCATAAACAAATACCTGCAAATCTCAATGAACTGAAGCAATGTTGTAACGAAGAGTGGCACAAAATTCTTCCACAGCAATGTAAGACTGAAGAATACCTAGAGAAAAACAATTACATGAAGTTAATGTTGCTAAAGTTGGTTCTAAAAGCTGTTGAATCATGGGGTGGGCTTTGTAGGACTGGAATAACGACTGCATATAATCTTGTGACAATGTTCTCGTAGCTTTTCAATGTACACACTTAGTGTTGTAAAAGAGACTCCAAATCAGCAAATAATTACAAAGCTCCCATGCAGGACATGAACTGTAGTCTTATGCAGAAATTTTGTGACTCACTCCACTTTCCATATGCAGCCTATTGCAGCCAAAGGACATCTGGTCCTAATCTGTGTGACAGCAGTGGCATCTGACTGAAGAGCAATATCTTACACCCTCTGATG
The DNA here is from genome assembly GCA_015106775.1 of Etroplus canarensis. NCBI lineage: Eukaryota > Metazoa > Chordata > Actinopteri > Cichliformes > Cichlidae > Etroplus > Etroplus canarensis. The sequence goes on along the minus strand of VUQH01050700.1, from coordinate 14,717 downwards.
AGTAATTGTTGTTTATGCATACATATTCTGGCCTGGTCTAGCCTTACTAATGGCATTGTTCTTAATTTTGTAGTAGCAAAACAATCAGCAGCTTTAAGCATAGTTTTAGATGTATACATAGTAGCAACATGCCCAAGTAAACAGAGGAGGAAAGCAAAAAATACAATATTTTTGTTTTCATATTGACAGAGCCTGACTGTCAACATAAAATGTCTGTGTGGATATTTCTGAGCACTGTTACAGTCTTGAGATATTTTGGGATTGTGTTTGGGAGGTAACAAGGTGAACCTCCCCCACCCTTCTCTCCGTGGCTGGCCTCTGGTGGGCTTCAGGTAGCTTACGGCGCCCTGCTAATGAACAGTGACAGCCACGCTGGCTGTTGCCTTGCCCTGTGGTTCATGCTGCTCCGTGGTGGACCTGCTGAGTCTTTCTCTCGCTGCAGCAGCATACCAATGCTGTGTGCAGCAGCTCTGTGTGTTCCATAGCTCTGCAGTAGCGTGTTACCATGCCCAGAATAACAATGCTGTGAGATTTATTTGCAACTTTGTTGAAAATATATGTTCCTGAGCCTGTGTACTATAATGCATCTAAGAGTCTTATATAGATTCAGTGCTCTGTAGATGGAGTATTTTTTTTTCTTGCCCACACAGTCAAACACATTGCAGTCACTCGCTTTCTGAGATCCATCAAATGCACACATAAACTCTATCTGTATCAAAGCTCCCAAGCAGTGGAGAGTTGGACAGTCATATTAATTTGAGGATTACAGGGCTCGGGAATGAGCTATTGATTTTTTTGCTCGCTGATTTTAAGAAAGCAGTGCTGAGGATTTTTAAGCTTTGAAGACAAAATTACAGGATTCCTTTACCTCTAGGCATTTTATTGGAGACCAAAGCCATCAGATTCAGTACAGAGCTTTGGTGTATATTTAAAGCCAAACTTCTAATGATATACATTACCCAGAGGAACTCAGGTGAAGCTTCAGCTCAAGCACACAGAGCTTTAAGGTCAAGATGTTTGCTCTGAGTCAAAGCAGGCAGGTTTTTACCCGACCAAATGCAACACTGGCACATAGTAGCTTTCTAAACCTTTCAGCTGTTGAGGGAGTCCCCTGCCATATTGCCATAAATGGTGAGTCTTCAGCCTGAAGTGACAAGGGAGCCAGAGTGGAGAAGAGGGAGAGTTGTTGTGGTAAAATGATTACAGAGATAAAGATGAAAAGTGTTGTTTTTGTCCCCTGACACTGCCGTAATGACAACGAAGAGAGCAGGCCTGATTTGTTTTCACCATGGAGGCAAATGACACAGTGTGGGGAACTCACTGGCTTGTCAAAATTAGTGAATGTGTAGTTGGATTTGTGTTTCATATTCAACTCGTGCGACTCGTTTCCAGCATCTTACAAACAGCACTGCCTCATCAATGGGTTTCCAGGTATGTGGAGCTGCAGCTTTTCACTCCAGGACTACTTGTGGCTCAGAAAAGCAAAGAAAGTGAGAGAAAATATTCTCATAAACCTCTAAATCATCCTTCGCTGCTGTTTGCCATCCAGGGCAGCCCTGTAGAGAATATCAGGCAGCTTCAGTACAAACAAACTGTATGCCATTCTGCTGCTGAATAAGACAGGCCAGTCTACAGCTACAAACCTTCTCTTTTCTCGTGCTGTATGAAATGTAAATAGACCCTGTAACCATATAATCATCCTCTTGACAGTTTGTTCCATATGCAGAACAAAACTAGGGCTTAATATGCAGGTCATAGGCACAGAGAGCTTCATTTACAACTTATTGTTTGTGTGCCTCAAATATCTGCACAGAGCACATTGAAAGTGTTAAAATAAAGCTGGCATTGATGTACTGAAGCATTTTACACTCTGTCTGAAACAGCAACAATTCCTTTTGCTCTAAAGCTGGTTGGGTAGCCTGACGTCATATACTGTGTGCACCTTTCCTGTAAAAGTTACAAATCAGAGGCAGGACTCACACAAAAGCAGTCGGTCAAGATCTGAACCCGGCCCCATGTTTGTTGCTGTACAGTTGCATGATGGCAGCCTTATCAGCTCCACAGATCTCAGTAGCACTTATCTGACACGTTTTGAAAATAATCTCATTTGTACAAAAGTCCAGTGCTTTCACAGGAAACCACAGGGGTCATGTAGTAACAGACCACTGAGGGCTATATTCTGCAGAACATTATATCAAAGAAATGAGATGCTGGGCAGAACTCTTCAGCAGAAAAATGGCCTATTCTTGGAGAGCTCAATCCACAGACATATACAGAGAGCAATGTAGCTGGCTTGTTGAAATGAAGTGAAACCTTTGCTGGCTATTAATGTAAAAAGTGTTTTTACATGCTCTGCAATGTCTCCTCTGATGATTATTTGAATTTCAAATTTCAGTCTAGTGTCCTGCGGGGTGTTGTTGGGCATTGTTTTTGTCATCCCAGTACAAATGAAATGTGTTATGTTCAGCTGACAGTGTTGCTTTGATTATTCCTGTTGCCTACACAGACGCAACCACACATTTCTTTAACACCATTTATGCCAGTAACTTTGTAACACTGATTGCAGTGAATGGACCTAATCAAAAAAGGGAATTCAGTCAAGCAACAATAGACGCTCCACCTCTATTGAAAACTAGAGTGTGAGGAAAAGGAACTGCTTTAAGGTCAGCATCTAACCATTTTAGCCGTTAAATTCTACCTTTCTTTGACGTATTTGGAAGAAAAACAGTTCCTATCCTTTATCTTGAGCACTTACCAGCTGTTTTTTTGCCCGCAAGATTTAATTCTGGGTTAGAATTTGAGGCAGAAGAGATCAAGGTACCAACAAGTTTATGATCTCAGTCCTGGGAAAGCACTGAGGCTGGAGGCTTGATGGATTGCTCCAAAACACCCAGGCTGAATGTGCTTTTCCAAGTACGGTAGGACAGAGGCAGGCAGAGTTGGAGTGGAGCTGGGTGGTTATGCATTCATATCTTTTTGTATGGCCAATAGGGGTAAAAATGAAAGAATGACCCCTGCTGGTGGTTCCACATTTTCTGTGCCAGTGTGGGTTTTGCCACTACTGTGCTTTTTTTCCCCACTTTCTTCAGTATAGGAGCAACAGGATGTCTTTGCTGCACATGACAGAGGAAAAAACACAGCCTTTTCAATAAATCCATTGTATTCTATTTCAGCCAATGGCGAGTTTCCACCAGTGGTAACCACACCCAGGCTGCCGTTTAGGCCGACTGTCAAGACTCCACCGCCCTCCATTAGGAGCCCACCGATGACCGTCCCCACTCCTGACATCTGTAAGTGTGAGCTTGATTCCCACAGTTCAACTGAATGTGAATGATGATCAGCTCAGATGTGGTTTCACTGTACAGGAGCATATTCTCCACGTGTCTGCATCTCCTTCTGTCTCTTTGTCTTCAGTGCTCCTCTTTTTGCTCATACATCAAACTCACGCAGACCTGTGCTTCTCACATGCATTACTGATTCACAATTACTCTACACGTGCTATGCATGGCACAATGAGTGGACTGCAACAAAGTAAGTGTGCCCCCTACTGGTGTGTACCACATCCACATCTGAGCAAGTGCTGCAGAGCTCTCCTTTGGCATTAAATGGAGCAGGACGGGCAGTTTTGAAGTGTAAAATCCTCCAATTTGTCTCCTGAGAATGTCAATGGAGTCGGTTACACAGGCTTGACATTTTCCACCTCACACTCTCTCACTCCTCTGCTTCAAAAGGGTAAAGACAAGCAGAGATTCAATTTCTGTATTTAAAGTCATAAGTTGGAGTTACTTTCATATCATACCTGTTCTGAAACACATTTCTTCAGCTTGATGCTTTGAAGTACTTTGAGGTATACTGAGGTTGTTATGGTTTCTCTGCTGAAAGATATCAGTGAGCCTTTAGAGTAACACAGGATGGAAAATTGTTTTTGAAGTACATAATATTTGAATGGATATGTTTTTGCCCAGAAATTATTTCCACCAAGCATGCACACAATCTTATACAAGTGTGAAACACATGTGAGCTGTTTTTCCAGTGCAAACACGATTGGTATGAGCAGCATTCCCTCACTCTAGGACAGTAATTGGATTCATCTATATCTTGTTTTCTCTCCCAAGCGGCATAAAAGGCTGTTATGGCATTCATATGCAGTTAAAGCCAGCAAATCAATGTTGTACAGTATATAAACTCATCTTCTATTTGAAACTGGTTAGACAACTCACAATAACACTCTATGGGCTGGAATTTAGCTTGGAAAATAAGTGTGACATACTTCTTGACCCTGGAAATTACTCTAAAATAAATAAATAAAAATTTAAGTTTGTTGAAGAATGTTTTTTATTTCAAAGAGGAACCTGTTGTATTGGGAATACTTTACACTGGGTTTGATGAAGTTGAGAATAGTTTATATAAAATCTTGAATATCACTGTTGCCAAATAAAAAAGGGGTAGAAGAAATCCTAAGTCCCACAGGTTATTGGAAAAGTTTGATATAAAAAGTACAATTTATTTTTAAAAATGTATTTGAGTAAAGGTGGTTTTTGGATGGTAGGGAGTTCTAAATACATGGTTGAATGATATTTGTATGGCAAAATGCAAAAGGGAGTACTTGATTTTGTGTTTGAGTTTACAGTCAGTTGAAAAGAAAGCTTTCACAGCAGCTATGAAATAATACTGTACGTACATTCTTCTTCACTTCTGTTCATTGAGGTTCAGTTAATGCACAGCATTTCAATCTGGTTGAGGTCTGGACTTTGACTGGGCTTGTGAAAGACCATGATTTTTTTCTTTTTAGTCATTCTGTTGTAGATTTGCTGCTTTGCTTGAAATCGTTATCTTCTTGCATGACTCAGTTTCTGCCAAGCTTTAGCTGTCAGACAGATGGCCTCACTTTTGAATCTAGAATACATTTTAATACAGAGGAGTTTGTGGTAGACTAAGTGGTGGGCCAGGTCCTGTGGAAGCAAAACACGAAGCTGCATGAAGAGCTCTTCTTTTCGTGCAGCTTTATGTAATCGCTGATGTGAGCCTCCAACTGTCACTCCTCCACCTTGTTTGACAGTTGATATGAGGTGTTTGTGATGTATGCTGTATTTGTTTTTTTGCCAAAAGAGGTGCTGTGCATTATAGCCAAACAGCTCCATTTTGGTCTGATCTTTCCAAAGGACATTGTTCAATAGGTCTTGTGGTTTGTTCAGACTTTGTAAACCTAAGGTTTGCAGCATGTCCGCTGCTGGGAAGATTTTGGCATACCTGAATAAGCCAGACCCACACACTGCCAAAACTTCTGCTTTTATAGAGGTGTTCACACTTCATATGATCATTTAATCAAACTTATTTGATTAGCCACGCCTGGTTGCTAATTACCCTTGTAGTTTCTATGGAAACAGTAAGAGCGTAGTTAGTTTTTCCACAGGACTCTGTACAGTCTTACGAAAACTTTCTATGTCACATGACTATATATTTATGGATATGGTGTGCAGATATGTTTAGTGTCCAGTCTTTCTGATATTACCCGATATTTTTTCTTTGAGTGTATATTGCTGTCTGAGTGCATGTTGGTTTTGTGTTGGTCGTCATTTGGTGTGATTTTTGTGACGTTTTCTCCTTTTTTTATTATGCATGAGTTTTGGAGAATATTAAACTGTTGCAAAAGGAGCTTTGGAAAAGCTGCCCTGATTAGGTGTCACATGAACTGCTTTGCATTACTGAGCACGCTGCAACATAATTTCTGAGCCTACAGTACAAGAAGCAAATAATTAGTCAAGTGTCTATACTTGCTGTCTACAGTACGCAAAGACACAGAAAACACACTAGCTGGGCAGGTGTATGTCAGCATTATTCTGTTTTCATATCGTTTTTATGCACTCAATATGAAAATAGGTCCAAATAAAAATTTACCACTGGAAAATCTGTTTGTTTCACACTGGTGTGTTATAAAAGGAAGAGGAGAAAATTAAAGAGCGCTTGCACTAATTGGGTGACATGACCGGTTGATTGGTTGGTCAGATGGCTGCTGATTTTACAAACAGCATTCGATCTACTGAGCAGCAGCTGATGAATGCTGACAAGTTTGCACTCAAGCCAGAATTGTAGGTGTTCACCAAGCCAGAAGTGAATATGCTGTAAAAAAAATTTTACACGTGAAGTTTTGGTGATGATTGGACACAAAAAAACATTTAAGAGCATCCCAGTGCTGAGTGTTAAATTGGTGTGTAGAAGATTTAAAGAGCTCATTTGTCCTCTTTTCGTGCAGCTTTGTCTGACATGTGATGTGAGTCCATCTTCAGGAGTGAACATACAAGACTGTTTATCTCTGAAGGGTTAAAAGGGACATTAACAGACATAAATGCTGACCAGCTAACATTATTTGTTAATGTTACTGGATTATAATTTGAAGTGTAAGGCATGCGTTGGTGAGGAAACAACAGCTATTCAGTATATCAAGTTAATCTTTAGTGCTAAGCAAGAAACATGGCATTTCAATACAACATTATATAAATGAGAGCATTTGCTACATGGATTTTCTTGCAAAGGCAGCAACAAAAAGGCCATTTTAATGTGCTTACACAGGTAATACTCTGCATGGTTACAATAAAAAAGACAGCCGACGTAAATCTCCTCAGAGAAAGATGGGACTTTGAGATCTCACTGCTCTCGCCCTTGTGATTATCATAGATATTAACTCAGGGGAAAGAAGTTGAACTTCAGCTATACGTCGGCCATTTCAAAGACGGCCTTGAGCGGTTAGCATTCGTCGGGCGTCTCCCTTCTCCCCTCCTGGAGCTGATGCTTTGACGTCTGCAGGGCAGGGCGGCAAGCCTGATGAGGGTTTTAGCTCAGCAGACCTGTCACTCCAACATGGCTCTCCACTTCCTCCGACACGCTCAATGATTAACCCCACCGAACATCAACGTCTCTTGTCTCTTCTCACTCTCCCCTTCATTTCTCCTTTCACTCTCCTGCCATATCTGCTCCCAGGCCATTTTGTCCCCTTTTATTTCCAGATTTGTTTCCCAATTTTACCATGTAAAAGCTGTTATTGACTCTCTGTTAGTTCACATTATTGGCTTCTCACCCCGCAGCCCTGTCTTCCTGCCAGAGCTCACTCTGATCTCAGTCTGTTGTCCCACATCTTCCTCCTGATCCTTTTCCTCCCTCCACCCTGACTTCATCTTCATTCTTTGCTTTCTTCTTGTTCTTTCTCCTCGTCCCCGTTGAGTCCTCTCTATTCTGGCAGCAGACACTTTGATTTTTCCCCACTACCCTACTGTGTGCCACCCGCAACTCACTGCTGACTCATCAGCTGCTGCTTTTGGGTGATGAGGGTTGAATAAGTTCACCTGTATTAGCTTGCTTTGCTTTCTTTCTGTGATTACCTCCTCCAATGGGAAAGGAACGCGTTGCTAACTCTGAAAAGAGCTCTAGGCCTATTTTCTGACCATGCACTGTACGACAGTGTGTGTGTGGGTGTGTGGTTTGACAAAGATTAGTGGTTTCTTTAGATGATAAAACAACTCTACACAATGCACAGTAGCAATGCATCAAAATATTATATTTACACCTTATCTGGCAAGAATTACAAGCATTAGCTTCTTTGAACACAGTGCATTTTCATATCAAGGTGTCCCACTTCCATTCATACAGCAGACAACAAGAACAAGTTGTGGGGAGTAGATAAAAACTGGCGTCAAATCAAAGACAGAAGCAATGCTGATTGAAGCGATCTGATTCATGCAGAAAGGAGTTTTGGCCAGTTTCTGCTCACTAATCAGCTGCACAGGGAAGATGCAAGTCTTCATTGTTTACTTGTTCATCAACACCCGCCTGCAGCAATCAGTTAACTAGTTGTTGTTATTTTTGGGTTTGGGAAGCATTAGTCACTAAGACAGATATGAGACCGATAACGAGCGGGGCCAAACAAAACAGGCTTTTGTAATTAAATGGACTCGCTTGCTCCATAAACTTTGTACTTAGCTTTCAGATCCCATTCATAGCTTGCCAGCCTTGATCCATCTTTCTAATGGCTGGCCCAAGGAGGACAACTGTCACTGGATAAAGATGATACACGCTAAGAGAGGAGAGTCTTTGTACTGTTTTTTTTGTTGTTGTTTTTTTTGCTTACAATGTGTTCCTGGCTATCCCTGCAGCTTTTGAAGTTGTTGACCTGGACTTTTATGTAGTTATTAGAGAAGGCGGCATTTATTAGCATGACAAACAAAATAAAGAGTACTAATGACAGGATGCCGAGTGGTTTTTGTTTCCAAAATAGCTGATTAGAGTCATTATCAGGCTAATTTGTTCTTGTAACTGACATTTTCAGCGTTTACTAAAAAAAATTTAAAAACTACTTTAGTCACTATTTGTAGTGTCTCTTATGGAAATAAATGGAAATAATATTAAACCCATGTTCATTTTAAAGGACTGACAACAATACTGACATTTTTTTGACTATGAATCCCAAGAAAATGAGAGAATTAGCAACGCTAAGATTTAAGAGTTGTTTGAAATTTTTTTTCATTTTCTTTTTTTTTTTTCTGGCTAAAGCCAGTCTTGGCAACCTGGGATTGAACCATCAGGATCTCAGCCCCTGACAACTGCCCAATCCATACAGCACCAAACCACTAGGGTGAAGAACTCAGTTTTTCGAGAGGAGTTCAGAGAGGTTGCATCTTTCAGCTGATTTGGGAGCGTCTCAGTGTACGCCCAGAAGAGCTGGAGAAGATGGGTGAGGAGAGGGAGATCTCTCCTTAGACTGCTGCTCCCATGACTCAGACGGATGGATGGATGGATGGATGGATGGATGGATGGATGGATGGATGGATGGATGGGTGGGTGGGTGGGTGGCTGGCTGGCTGGCTGGCTGGATGGGTGGGAGGGAGGGAAAAACTGGGAACTCTGCTTACCCCTGCCATCAAAAACACTTCAGGTTAATTCTAGTATTATTCAAGTATTTTGACAGGCAGCCCTCTTCATGTGTTTCATGTGTGGGCTATGGGTCTGAACAAAGCCTGAACGAGCTTGGTTGCTCTTTCTCCATCAGGAGAAAAAACTGATCTGAAATCTGCTAACCCAATCATGGCTAAAGAGTTTAAAAAATACTAGTTAGTGAATGAATGTCTTTGAAAACATGTGCACAGAAAGACTTCTGGTGCTGGTAAGAGTTTCCTAAAACTGGAAGTGTGTACATATGACAAAAAAACCTCAGGGCTGCACAAAGTTGCTCATACATGTCTACTGTGGTCTTGTTTAAAAATGTTCAGAGAGGATAAAAACTGCTGAAATTACTGTCAGTGCTGCAACCCAATCAGAGACTTTTTTTCCTCCTAACTCTAGGTCTCTCTGTTTCTCTCTCTCCGTCTGATGCGACTTGTCTGGAACAATTTCTTCCAGATGAAAGTGTGCAGCTTTGCCCCTTTCTTTGATGGAGGCCGCTGTTTGTTATGATGATGGCATAGCACGAGTGGCAAAGTTCACAGAAAACTAGATTCTTGTAATAGTCAGGCAAAGTCAGAGTCTCCCCAGGGATGTCTGTGTGTGCACTTGTGTGTGTGTGTCCTCATGTGCATGTGTGTGTTGTAAGTCAAGAGGGCTGATGGGTTTGAACACCACTTATTGGAGAAGGCTATCATCTTGTTTTGTTTGCTCACTGAATGGCTCATTAGGCCAGTTGTGTGCTGTGTTTTGGTTTATAACGCATGTGTACGTACAATCATGTGAATGCATTCATATTGATGGACCAACAAGATCAATCAGATGGGCTGAAGTGTGAAACCAGCTGCACCTTAGGAAGATGGAAGAGAGAATTTCAACAAGAAAGGAATCTGAGTTCAGCACCAGTAGTGCTAATGTCAAAAGCTTATTTTACATAGCAAGGATCTTAAATCTTAAGGGATTCCCCCAAATCAGAAATTTGTAATTCGAATCAGCTTCAGCAGTTCCGTGGGGTGTTTTCAGAAAAATGAACAGGCAGCATGTGTGTTTCTGTTCATATCAAGCTATTTTGGCCTCATTTTTTTTTTTATCTCACTTTAAACAAAATGTAAATACACAAACAAAGGAAACACTCTAAAACAACTCGCATCTCTCATTTGTGTGCAATTTTTTGCCCTGCTTTGCTACTTGATCTTGCCCACAGCATGTGAAGTTAACTTTTTTAAAGTTCTTTGAAGCGCTGCTGTCTCTTTTCTCTAGCCTGGCTCATTAGCTGGCAGCCTTTGACCATCGTAATGCTGCATGAACTAGGACATGCACTCACCAGTGACTGCAGCTGCTGCTCACGCACTTGTTGCAAACTTCTTACAACAAGGGAACTTGAAGGGAAAGGCGTGACCAGTAACAAGAAAATCTCTCCAGTTCAGATTTCTCTCATCAGTTAACCACAAGAGCAGCTCATGTTGTCCTTCCTTCCCTGATTAACATCTCAAAGTGACCCTTTAAGTATGTTAAGATTTACCTCTAAAGTTAGGGCTCAGGAACTCTTTTAGTCCAGTGATGGATTCATTCCCAATAGTATTAACTCTTTTCTTTCTGTGTTGAAAATACTGGCTTGATGGATTAGTTTGCTTCTGCCAGATTTGAGTCACACTATGAGTTTTGTTTTTTTTACAGTAAGAGTGCATTTGCTAACACTGGGCCAAACTCCAAATTGCTCCCTTACCACAGTGGTGTTTTAAAGTGTTTTTGAAAGTGTTGGCCTCCTTGAAATAGTCTCTACTGGCAGCACTTTACTAAACTCAAAAGAGATGTTAGTGGCGAGATGTGGCCTTGGACCGAACCACTCAAGAAGACAGACTGACAAATACAGTGTTCACCATGCTGTCCATCACGGTTTTAGCAGTAAAACTAGTCACCATTTGAAGTGGCAGCAGCAGAAACAGGTCATCTGGATGAATGAAAACCATTTTTTTTACTATAGTAATTATTAATAATAATCGATCAGAAATTGGTGTATATTCTCACATTGTTTGCTTCTAAATGCAGGAAAACATGTGCACAGTTGCTCAGAATTCCAGCTTCCTTCAGTTATTTTGCACAGTCAGAGAGGCTGGAGTTTAGAGAGCTATCCTGGTAAATGCTGGGATCTCAATTCCAGGGCTACGTCTGTAATAGGCACTACACAGCAGGCAACTTGAACAGTAAAAGATGTTGTAGTGAAAGCATCGTGACTTTAAGTTACACTCCAGAAACTTGTCTCAAGGCATCTCTTCTCTTTCCTGTGTATCATCTCAATATTTAATAAGTCTGCTGCAACATTTACATCTGTCCTTACAAAAAGGGATTAGTATAAGCAGCTTTACAATTAGGCTTAGATGATATCCACTGTATTTTTGTTCATATGATGGCAATTGTGTGTGTGTGTGTGTGTGTGTGTGTGTGTGTGTGTGTGTGTGTAGGTGTGTGTATGTGTGTGTGTGTGTGTGTGTGTTTTCTGGGGGTTTTTTATTTAAAGATCTGAGCTACTGACAATAAAAGTTATTTGTAATGGATGTGAGGGATTAGACGACTAAATGATAAACCCTGCCCTTTCTATTTGGGACCAGAAATACTAGCTTGTTCAACTAAATATTAATATCATCAATGTTCTACCATAGGCTGAGCATAAAAGATGGCTGCAGCCATGATGGCTTCTCCCACTGGTTAGTGAAGTCCTATTATGAAAGCTGAACATTTTTGCTGTCACCAGATGTCACAAATGAATTGAGTACACCCTGTTTTTTAATTTTAATGATTTATTATTAAACTAGTGATTGACTCCATATACGCATTAGGAAAGTGTCTACCTTAGTTCCATTGAAGGGAAATCTTAATGCTCATGTAGGTATAATGAGTAGGTGGTTCAATGCTTTTGTCCAAATAGTGTATATATAATATTTTTCAAGCACATTGCCCCTTGCTGGCCATTAAAAAGTGTGTTCAGCATTGGCTTTGTTTCTCATACCTGGAGGCTACATCCATCATTTATGTACAGTCTATGCAAATAACCAGAACATTGGTTTATTTGTTTTATTGTTCTTCCCCAGCAGACATTGTCACATTAGCGGGCAAAAATTTGAAGTGTTGCTCTCTGTAGTCACAAATTTCTAGAGGCAAATATTCTGCAAATCTTTATTAACACGACTAAACTCAAATACTCCCACACAGTTGACTACTTATACTTTGTTGTGGCTTGTAATTGCCATGTTTCACAGCTCACTGAGCTCAATTTAATGTTTCACCTGTGGAGACTGCCCTGTGGTGGCATTTCCTTACATTGCACTACAGTACATGACCTCAGTACACATTTCTGTACACCTTAATATCACCTAAGCCTAATTACTATCACACTGAGCAGCCACTTAAAGGCTATGAAAGCCAACATGTGACTCATTCTTTCAAAGAAATGACTTTCACTTTAGCTGGTGTCACATTTTCAATAATCAGCCCTGCTGTGAAATGAATTAGAAGTAGTCTTAGAGCAAGAAAGAGGAGAGAGAAAGCGGTTCCCTGAAGTCTACCTCACCACTCTATGTTCACAAGCCTTAAATCAGGATTTAGTCCTGCAGCGTTAAGTCCTTCTCCGTCCATCTGACAAGACTAATCTCGTGCTAATTACAGTGAGAAGATCTCCAATTAGCACAGACACATGGGATTACATTGAAAATGAGGAGAAATGTTTGTCACCTGTGATCCTGTCACCACGTACCCTTCTGCTGTTGTGAATATGATGATAGTTGCATCTCATATGAGAAGCTGCAATAATTTACATATCTCTATATTTGGATTTTTGAAGTGAAAGTGGAGCAGTGAGGAATGTTGAAGTGGAATGAATGGTAGATAAATAGAACTGTAATTTCAGCCTCTTCATCATCTTTAACTTTGCTTAACTGCATGCATGACTGAACACAGAACATGTGCTTCTACTACTAAGCTTTGCAAAGTACTGAATGTTTTTTTTTTCTCCATGTGCAGCCAAAAAATGGATTTTTCATACCTGTGGGGCCGTGGGCCCTGAAGGTCCAACTCCCACTCAGTGCCTCAACTCCTACAGGAGCAGCAACGTCAATGTGACAGTTGGAACCCAAGGGCCATTCAAAGGCATTCAAATGTGGCGTGTCCCAGAAACTGGCACCTACAGGTAGGACTGTTGCCAGCATCAAAAGCCTTAGAGCAAACAAACATCAGAGCTAGCCATTTGAACATTGAATATTCACTCAACGCCCACTCTGGAATAATTTTTATCTTTTTCTGAAGGGTCTCACTGTGAAGTCATTAGGTATATGAGCTTCTGAGCACTTGACACATTCGGTATACAGTACCCACTTAACCTATCTTTCTTAGACATCAGCACACTGTGCAATTCACATTTTTTCCAATGTCGACTCTTCCTCACGCCTACCTCTGCGCCTCAGTGTAGCAGAGCAAGCGGAGAAATATCACTATCAGATTCTTGCAGGAAGGAGCAGAGGCTGGAGTAATGGCAGCTAAATGGCATGATTCACTTTACACCTGACTCTAAAATCCAAAAACACCCACCTCCGCGTCTACGTTGGTGGCCTTTAAGGCTTCAAAATACCTCTGCAATCAGCTTTAGCACCTTGACCTCAAGCCGCGCGCTACTCTGGGATTAATGCTGCAATAGCTAAAGCCTTTTTTTCGGAAATCAATATTCCTCCTGTGTGCTCTCATGACAACATGAGGTGTTTAACTTAGATTTGACTTCGAATAAAAACGTCTCTGAAAGCTGCAAGCCTCCCACAGCAACATAAAAACAAGTGCACACATACCGCTAAGCTCAGCCAAAACCTTCAAGTCCTAAAATAACTAACAACAGCGTAGACCGAACTGTCTCAACACATGTCCACGAGTTTTGGAAAACACCTTCTGTCACCTCACAAACTCTACAATTGGTCTTGATGCGGCCTGGTCTAGCTGCCAGAGCCCTTAAATGAAGCTGACAGACGGCCACAGAGATGAATGTGCGCTCTGCATCTCCCAGAAGTCATTAGGCAAACAGCTGAGGAAGCTGCTACTGAGCACTGGGCAACGTTCTGTCTCCCCACCAAGCTCGACCACCAGGGAAGAGAAATATCGAAGCTTTCCCAAAAACCAATCAAGTTGTTTTTTATTTGTCTGGCAAGAAAACTGGAGCATTTGAAATTAATGTTTTCTGCTACAAAGATGTGTGTTTATAGGTGTGTTTCGACGTGCTTGTGTGCCCATGCAGTCTGGGTTGTTATGGTTTTCCCTCAGTATAATGTGCCATGGTAGGTCAAATGTTTTTTATTAAAAACACCCAGAGTGAGAGTGTGTTTTAGCGGTTCCAAATTAATTTTGGCTGTTGCTTGTTTTGCTCTCATGAAATCACATGAGGTCTCAGCTTCGAGTTGTTCCTGCTAAACATCTACTGTAGCTCAGAATATTTTTGTTGCTGCACGTTTCACCCTCAGCAAAAATAAAAGCAGTGGATCATTTTCTTGTATGTAGAGGGATTTTCCTGTTAATGACTTTATACGTGCATCTTGTTTGTGCTCATTAAACATCAGGATCACCGCCTACGGCGCAGCTGGCGGGAGAAGTGTGTTGGCCACGAGCAGGTCACACGGTGTCTACATCACAGGAGACTTCCTGCTGAAGAAAGGAGAAGTGCTTTACATTCTAGTGGGACAACAAGGAGAGGACGCATGCCCTAGAGTGAGTCTTTTTTTTTTTTTTTTTTTTTTAAAAAAAAAAGGAGGGGT
>VUQH01050687.1:0-21044 GCA_015106775.1 Etroplus canarensis | reverse complement strand
CAAAATAGCCCCAGTCCATAAACAGCACCATTACTTTCACTGCCTACCTACAGTGCTCTCGTGCTCGCTTTCTTCTTTCTTTTACCATCACCTCTTCCTCTTTCTCTATCTCTGTCTCTCTCTCCCTGACACACACACACACACACACACACACACACACACACACACACACACACACACACACACATACACACTTACCATTCCTTCCAAAGCTACTTTCAAGGTATATTTTGCCACAGGCTTTTTCTTGTGGTCATGGGTAATATGGAAGGTGGTAGAAAATTGTGTGCCGTCTGTGGTGTCGATGCTCTCAATCAGATACTACAGGTTGAAAAATTACATATGACTGACAGTGACATATAACAATATTTCACACTTTTTCCATTGTATCAGCCTACCTCTCTTTATTGTTCTATCATTCTGTCAAACCCTTCACACCTCAGTGGAAAGTAGCACAGATATGAAACTCTGACTCAACTGCAATGAGTGAACAATGTTTCATTCCCTGTAATCTATCTTTGTAATATGTGAATTAAATTTGTTACTCATGTTATTTACTTATTCCGCTATATTCATCATGTGTTGTTTTTCTTGTCACTGTATATAATGGATGGGTGGTTGACCTTTTGGACTGCAAGAGCTAATGACCTATGTTTGCGTTCCATACAAGAGTAACAAATACTGAGATATGGCATATAAAACAAACAAAACTTATGAACTTGTACTGAGGATAGATTGAAAGGAAAAGAATGTGCTTTGTAACCTGAATGGTTTTTTGACATTAAACATAACTTTTTTTGTTATCCAAAGCTGAAATACTTTACTTTTAACAACCCCCTGTTTTAGTGTTAAGATTTATAATAAAATTTAAGAAACAGTTCGTAACGCAATAAGATGATTTAAGTATTATCTAGTATATTTGTCAACAACTTAACTCCCACATGATGCACATAACTCAAATTACTTTAAAATGAAAAAATAGAAATAACGATTTACCACTGGATTTTAAAATACCTTATAACTTAACAATAAACGATGATTTTACATCAAGAAAGACTCCCTGTGCACCATTTTAGCAGTATTCCAGCATCTGTATCTTACATGTGACTACTTGACGGATGCTCAAATGTTTCTGTGTTTGAGGACAGGGAAAGAGGTGATGTGGAAACTCACCTGCATTTAATGTGCATCGTTTCACAGGGGTTCTTGGAGAGAAAGAACAAAATTTGCTGACTTCGCAATACCAGAGTTAAAAGACACTGCGGAAACCCTGCAAATACTTTATTACCCAACATAAAATAGTAAACAGCACAGACTTCAGAAACACCAATTAAATTGTAACCTTGATAGAACTGAATCGTGTCACATCAAAAATCTGCTGTTTATGCTAGCTCCATGTCAAGATTTGTTTAAGAAGACTAAAGCTTTTTGTACTAATTCTCTGAGAAGAATCTACCCTGAAATTCAGAGGTTTACATATTGTACAATGGATCATCAAGTGGGAAATTCAGGCCAGACAGTCAGGTATTCAGGCAGCTATCTGACATTTTATTAGTGGCAGTTGTTAGAGAATAAAGCTATTATGTTGAGTGGCATGTTTCTAGAGATCTGTGTTATATTTGGTAGCAACTTAATTAAACTTATTGTGTGTAGTTGTTGAAAGCTTGAGCCTCATGACTACATCACTGTGTCAAAGATAACAGATAAAAAATACATTTCGTGGAGTGGAGCAGAATCTTTTAATGAACATTATGATTATTAATTAGGCTGTAATATTTGATTCAAATGTTGCATCCCAAATCCAAACTGAAATAAAACCCAGAACAGATAAATCACAGCATTTCTAATTATAATATGATCTGTGGTTGATAATTATTGAGTATGGTACTCTGTGATGCTGTAATAATTGTGAAATGAATATGTATTGTGATAATCCTGAAAGTGGTTGGTAGGTTTTTACATTATGGCTTTAGAGAGGCAGAAAGGTGACATTCAGTCAAATTGGCCTTTAGTGCAAATCAGCTTTTTATAGTCTTTCTCGTTCCTGTCACAGGAGATGTTACTACTCAGCAAACATTTCGAGCTGTATATGTGTCACCTGGTGGAATTTTGTCAATGTCTAGTCACTGTTGAAAAAAATTTTAAATAAAAGTTGAACCGATGTTGTGACATTCCTTGAACGTGGGATGAACATAGTCTTTAAATGTTGCCTCCAAGTTGTTGTAAGACTTTCTAGCAAGAAGAAGTTACATTCTTCTCTTTATTGATTGGAATAAAGCCTAATACAGAAGACATTCTTGATAGAAAGAATGAGGAGAAAAAAGCACAGGCTGCAGAAGTATCCTGAACTTGTGACCTTCATCAATGTAGCACTTACCTAATCCTAGCAAGCTATTTAATTACTTATTCTAAACCAAACCCTCTCTAGGCTAACACTGACATCAGGGACAAAGAGGTGATGATTTGAACAGTCTGTCACAGTTAGTTCACCATGCAACAAATGAGACTGAATTTCGATGTGCACAACCATGAACTGCTTAAAAGCATTGTTTTATTTCTTCAAAAAGACAGGATGCTGTAAGAGTAGTATGTCTATATGGAGCAGATGTGGACATGTGCTCACAACCATGCACTAACCAGATTAGTTATCATTATTTTTAAAATACAGAAAAAAATTTAACCAATAATCTGAATATCCAACTGTCCACAGTTCAGTTTTTGGAGTCATACTATGACAAGTTTGACCTGCAGGCAACATTGTGGTTTCAGCCATGTTTGCTGGGTAACCATGGCAACATGTTGATAGTGCATTGTTATTATATCTTACAGGTGAAATGTTCAGTCCTTTTTATCATACCAAAAGCTTAGAGAAATGTTCAAGGAGTAATGGCCATGAGCACTCAATGGATTTTTTAACTATGAAAAGAGAGCCCAACAAAATCACAAGAAGGGAGTCACCTGTAGGTTTCATTTAGCTGAATGGCCTTCATGTCACACAGGACATTGGTGCTGGCTTGGCAAAATGATATGGATGAGTAATGGGATGCTGTACACATCCGGACACTCTGGGAAGGTGAGGGGCTGCTGCCAAGCCCCAGTCCCTGTTGACCTCTCCTTCTTGAGCGCTCAGCAAATTTACCAATGACATCCTATGGGCCGCTCTCACCAGCAGCAACATATGTCAGCCATTTTTGCTATTTTGCAATTCTGTTGTTTGAATCCATGCTAGGAATATGATAGTTAAATGCACGACATGTGCCAGCAGTTTGCGAATCATTCCACTATACTGATGAATTGATGAACAAGCAAAAACCAAGAAAACCAAGCATGTAACAGTGTGTCTTCGAAGTGTCCACATGCCAGCTTATGTTGTTTTGCTTTTTTTCCCCTTTTTTTTTCTTTTTTTTGATGAGCATGAATTTGGATTGCACTCTGGGGCAGGCAGACACAAAAAGGGCCTCCAAGCACACTGCTGATTCAAGGTTTTAGCCAAGCAAATCTTAGGCAGGGAGCTGAGAGCAAAGAGCTGGCCATTTTGCAGTTTGCTCTCATCTGCCAATTTCTTCCTGGGGCTTTCAGAGTCAATCAAAGAGCTACCAGAATGCTCACACCAGTCTTTTAATTATTCATGGTAATTCTATGCCACTACACACTCTCTCTGCAGCCCTTGTCGCCTCCCCCAAGCGAGGTGTGCTCTGATGTGTTTATGTGTACTGAATATATAAAGAAAAATCTTCCATCCATTACAAAACAGACTCTTTACTTCACCCTGTGCTATGCTGGAAGGTTTTTCAGGGTCATCTGGCTTCCACTTCTGTGGGAAGCTGAGCTGATAAATGTTGGGTCCCATGAAACCAAATTTTTTTTGCCCTTTTAATCTTTTCTCTGGACATTTTGCGCACTCACATTCAGCTATTCCACGCTCAAACATTTGTAATTTTTTTTCAGCTATCTAGCATTTCATTACAATCTTTTAGGGCAAGTAACCTAACCTCTCGATACATCTGTAGTTGCTGTGTCTATTCAAACAGTTCCAATTCCTTTTAATAGTGCTGCCTTGAAGGCCATGCTGGTGTAAAAAGGCCTGTCTATCATTGTGGCTGCAGGGGGAATGGAATTTTTTTGATAAGCGTTAGCCTTGCTGAAACTGCATTCATTGCCTTCTATGAGCTAATTAGCTAGAAAGGGGACAACTCTGCCATTCTTAGCTGTCCATCAGCCTGCCAACAACCACTGACATCACAAGGTAGATGTCAAGTTCAGCCTTTTGTGTTCAGCCTATTACCTGGAACTGTGAGCAGAAGGCTTAAGTGAGTAGAAGCAGCTCAGTGTTTTCAAAATTGTTCAAAATGAGGCAAAATTATCATAAAAATTCTCAGAAATTAAGTAAAGTATCTACAAAGTGAAATATGACATGGCAGAAAATTGTACAGTAGATTAGGTAAGAAGAATATGGTGCTGACTATAAGCTAACAGTTTGAGTATGCAGTATTGTATACTATACAGTATGCTCTTGGTGTCCTTTCACACCTTTTATTTCGGAACTCTCAAAGAAGGTGCTGCTGCTTTTTGGGCCTGTGAGGGAAAAGGTGATCTCTTCAGAGCAGAAAAGCTGTTATATTTTGTTGGTTAGTAGTTGAAGAAAAATGGGACATCTCCTCTTGCTGACTTGTCTTCACAAGCCTTGTCAAAAAAAAAAAGAAAAAAAAAAGAAAGAAGAAATGGGGAAATGTTTCATGTCTCCTGTCTTTTCCTGCCAAAAGCAAAAAGGAGGGCAAAAGAAAGCTGGGATAGATACAGTGACATACCAAGGGAGGATGTAGCAGGGATGAAAGCATGTCATTTTGTTAGAGAAGATCATGAAACTGCCCCCCCCTTTTTTTTTGTGAAACAGACTTTGTCAGAATTTGAAGGATATATTGCTTCTGTTTTGCCGTACCACTCAAAACAGGAACAGAACTTTGAAATGGGGTGTTTACAAGCCAGTCAGATGCGTCCTTTTGATATGAGCATATAAGTGACAAGAAGTGAAAGAAAAAGACTGAAAGTTCTACAGCTGGCAGTATTTATCATGGTTTTAACTAAAAGAAGGAATCAGTAATTGATCATTTTAAGAGTTCACACTATTCATTTTGATGAAGGTGCAACAGGCAGTGAAAAATGAATCTAAAAAAAATCTAGAGTACTTCTATTTTTGCATGATACAACAACTTAATCTCAGGGTTTCAAATTACTTTTGATTGCTCAGAGATTTGTGGGACATTATCAGATAACAGAATGGAGGTTCCAATCTCTGGACACATTTGCCACAAAAGCTCACATTTACTGCAGCACCCTTTCCATCTTCAGAGCATGGCAACAGATGCTCTGTTAAAATCTTTATCTAAAATGGCACATGTATGAACAATCTGTACGTCTTTATTTTGGCCTAATTTTTCCGTAATAATTCCATGTTCTTATGCATCTATTTTGGTCACCACTAACACAAAATTCCGAAATACTGCAAGTACAACTAGTATGTCTGATGACATACTAGTAGTCTGTTTTTTTTCTTCTTTTTTAAGAGGTTTGTAATTCTGAGGCCAAACTTTTTAGTAATTTCTAAAGGTGAAACCTGGGAAAAAGAAGAAAATAGCAAATAAAAATGTATTTTAAAAAAAACAGTGCAAATAACATTTTGAAGTGTATAATAAACTCACTGGAAAATAATTATTACCACATGCAATAACTAAAAGTATTCTAAAGAGTTATATGGCTAGCTATCTCATAAAAACAAATACTGAAAAAAAAAAACTGGGATGAGGAATATATGAGACTCCAAGGGCAAGTGGAAGAAGGTTCGTTGGTCAGATGAGACAAAATTTCATTTTTTTGGCCATCAGACTATGTTTGGCGACCACCAAACACTGCACATCACCACAAACACACCATCTGGTTAGCTACAGTATCCCATAAAAACAAATACTGAAAAAAACTGGGATGAACCAGGATGACCTCTATAAAAGAATATAGGTTAATGTGTCAAGTGATTGTAGCATAAAAACACCTGTGTCTGGGAGGTCCAGCCCCTGGTTCATCAGTATTCCTGCTAGCTGCATCATAAAGCCAGAAGAACACTCCATACAACTCAGAGAAAAGATCACTGAAAAGTATATCAGGAGATGACAACAAAAAGATTTCCAACTCACCGGACAGCCCACGGAGTTAGACCTGGCAATCCTGACAAACTGAGTGACCAGGCAAGAAGAAGACAACTACAGCTGTTCTGAAGGAGTTAAAAGCTTCAGTGGTTCAGATAGGAGATACTGTACTATACTGTACATACAACAACTAGGTCCCAGGTTCTTCACCAGTCTAACTTCAAAGAGAAAGCCACTGTTGAGAAAAGCTCATATGAATGATCATCTGGAATTTTGCCCAGAGGCATATATAAGACTCCAAGGGCAAGTGGAAGAAGGGTCTGTCGTCTGATGAGACAAAATTTCATTTTTTTGGCCATCAGACTATGTTTGGCGAACACCAAACACTCCACATCACTCCACATCACCGCAAACACACCATTTCCAATGTGAAGCATGGTGGTGGCAGCATCATGCTCTGAGGATGCATCTCAGCAGCACGTTCTGGAAGGCTTGTAAAGTTAGAGGGGAACATAAAGACAAAAAAATATTGCCAAATCCTGTAGGATAATCTCACTCAGTCTGCAAGAGAACTATGTCTTGGGAGAAGATTTATTTTCCAGCAAGACAATGACCCCAAGCATACAACAAAAGCTGCACAGAAATGGTTCAAAGAAAACAAAGTGAATGTTCTGAATTGGCCAAGTCAATGCCCATGGTTGGTTGGTTGGGTTTGAAAAGAGCTGTTCACTGCATATCCCTGAGCAACCTGACAGAAATTGAGCTGTTTTGCAAGGAAGAATAGGGAAAAATTGCAGTGTCCAGATGGGGCAGCCTGATTGAGACATATCCACACAGACTAAGTGCTATGAGTAAAGCCAAAGGTGCATCTGCTAAATACTGACTTAAATGGGGTGAATATTTATGCAAACATTTATTTTAACATATATTTTTAATTAATTTACATTAGTTTGTAAAACTGTTTTCATTTTGACAAGAAAGAAGTTCATATTGCAAAGTCTTATCAAAAAAAAGCCAGATTATATTTTATTTATTAAAGCAATAAAAAGATGAAACATCCAAGGGTGGTGTAAACTTTTTATAGGCATTGTATGGCTTCTTCTTATATAATTTTCCCCATGGGATTAATAAAGTATTCTGTTTCTGATCCTGCATTTTTGGATGGCATGGTGATCTGTGTTCATAGACAATGATTTCTGGAAGTGTTCCTGAGCCCATGCAGTGATTTCCATAAGATAATCATTGCCTGTTTGCAATGCAGTGTCTCCAGATTCTCACAATCTTTTGATTTTGATATTGATAATTCTAGGTGGGGGCACAAGCCCCACCATAAAGGGTTGTATCAGGAAGGACATATGATGTAAAACCTCTGCCAAATACCAATGCGGATCAGTCCACTGTGGTGACCCCTTGGTGGAAATGCAAGGGAGCAAGGTGCATGCACTGTAGAATATTGTTTCACAGTTTGTAGATCTAGCTTCTTTCAGATTGCTGAACCTCAGCCCAGCTTTAAGTCTAGGAGACTCTTCCTCACTAGGTGCTCTTTTTATGCCCAATCACATTACTGGCCTGTTGCCAATTAACTTACTTAGTCACAATATGTCCATACATCTGTTTCTTTTTAGTAACACTTACTTTCCAGCCTTTACCCTTTACCCAGCCTGTTACATTTGTCCAAACCTTTGAGATGTGCTGCTGCCATACAATTCAACATGAGCTTGTATTTTTCACAAAATTGTAAAATGTCTCTCATTCAACATTTGATGTTTTCTATGTTCTTTCGTGAATAAAATATTGGTTTATAAGATTTATTGCATTCTATTTACATAACATGCAGTGTCCCAACCTTTTTAGAATTGGGGTTGTATCTCAACAACATGGACTCTATAGTGAAATACTAAAAATAAAGGAAACAGCATTTATAATATCCCTCATCTCTCCCACGAGGATATGAGTGCTTGTTTGTAAACATACCATTTACTAAGTAATGCAGGTCAGCCTACAGGCAAGGAATTCCAATTCAAAGTCCTCTAAATAATGACGGAAGACACACTTGGCCTCAAGCATAATGTTTATCACTGGCAACATCAAAACACCAGCATCCCATAATATCGCTCTGCATTCAGAGCATGTTTCCTCCATCCCCACTGTGGTGGTGATAAATGGCTAACACTGAAGCAGTGCTCACCTTTGAGAACCCTGGCCTTACCCTTGTGAGTGTCCTGTAAAGCATTCAGTCGGATTGCAAACAGCAGTGCTGGTTCACACAGATGCTACAAAACACACAGCAGATGAGGAGGTTTTATTTTATTTATTTTTATTTATTTATTTTTTACCAAGCTATCTGATGATTTTACTTGTTCAATATATCAGGAGTGCTATGACAGTGTAAAAACAAACAGAAATTTGATGCTGAGATTATGCAAATAATATTCGGTCTGTGTGTGTTTGTTTGTAGAAGGGGTAGCTTGGGGTGGGGTTTTACTGCACTGGCTTACATGAAACCAAATGAGACAAAAACCCACCGGGCAAGCCAGTGAGAAATGTGGAGTGATGGTAAGCATGACCAGAACTTAGTGGGTGAGTCTGCAGGAGGAGATCAATGATGCAGAACACAACATAGATGCAGGTAGCTTCATCTCAGCTTACTGGGCAGCCAAAATTGTCACTCTTTCATTTCAAGTCCTTTCTTTCTCTCCCCCATCCTTCAGACACTTTTTTGTATTCATGAATTCCTCTCTATTTATTCTTAATTGAGTGGTTAATAGCCATAAGGACGACTTTTACTGGTCTCGATAAAATATGCTCAAAATTCATGCGCACATGCTCTATTAACTGTCAAATGCTTTAACATGGGGCATGATTCTGACAAATACTTCTACTGAAGTGCCTGTTCCAAAAATGCTCAATTTGTCTTGCATTTAGTGGGAACTGTGTAGGCGGAGTAGAGAATAAACACTGAGAAGCATCAAGTAATCCCTGAATGGATATTTTATATTGAAAATAACAACAAAGTGAGTCTGGTGTGTTTGGGGGTCATACTGAGCCTTCAGAGGATAACAACAGAGGGAGCACGGGCAGCGAGGGAAATAAAGTGAATTCTGTGATGTCTGTAGGATCCCTGATTTCCGCTGCTCAGTGAAAAAATAAAAAAATATTGCTGCACTGCCAAGTATTGGCTTCAAAATTTTGACTCACTGTGATGTAGCTGTCATCCTTTCAAAGGAAGTGGATAGCAAGGGGGAATGAGTGCATGTACCATGTCTTTCACTGTGCTTTTCTGAAGTCCAGAGGAAGATGCAGGACTTCTACTTCAATCTGCATTGAAAGAATGCTGAGTTGGGCGTTAATTCAGCATGCCATTCATAGCTCTTTTCTTTTGAATAGGTTGGCCTGGATGTTAGGTATTCACTTGCAGATAGTACCTTAAAAGAAGACCAAAAAAACTTCATATAGAGTGGTGCATAAAAAAGTGGCAGTTCAAAATATGAGGATATTGATCTGATTTTGTCTGTTTGTTTTATTGGTTTGAACCTGGGAAACAATTTTTATTAAAATATGGTATCTTAGATACGATAAAGAGTCCAGAAAACTGTTATTTTCAGTTTCCAGTTAGTTTAAACATATAACTGTATTTCTATCAGAAAAGAAAGTTAAAAAAGAAAATGCTTTCATATTTGTGCATATGGTACATTCTGTAGGAAATGTGGTCACTGCACTTTTCATCAAAGCATCTTTTTTGGACATTTAAATGCATTCATCATGCAGTCATCGGAGCCTTCAAGACTCCAGAATGAACAGCAATTGTACCATCAGTAACTAAGCGTGCACTGACAACCCGTCCGCCTGAAAGTCTTTTTATTGCCACAGTTTGCCTCTGGGCAGAACATCACCCATATTCAGCACACTTCGCACAGGCTAAGGGGAAGGGTACTCCCGTGCCTCTAGACTTCTGCATTATCTATTTAGTATTGAAAACACTCATTGTGGCAAATAGGCACTACAAAGAAGTACAATACTTCCCAAAGCTCCAGTCACTACATTTTGACTATGTTGCACAAATCTGTGCTTTCAGCAGCTAAAGAACAGTGCTTTTCTCTGAGCTGCTTTTGTTGGTAAAGTATAAGAGTATAAATTGACCTAGAGAGCATTTAGTCGCTGCTATTAGTTTCATGGAATCTACAATTATATATAAATCATGTCATAATCGTTTTGTAATTTCTATTTTGTTTTGTTCATCTTTCTTTTTAGTTTTATTCACCAACTAGAAAGTCTCCTTGTGGAATGTATTAGTGTAAATTTCTGCAAATTAAAGAACTCCTTGGAGTATATGTTGTTCATTGCCTATTATTAATCTTAGTAAATTAGAAAATAGAGCAATGAACCATTTTAATGACTTTGAATCCAGGTTTTCTTTGTGTCTGAGATGATTGGAGTTATAGCCCACTTCCCATCATTTACAGGGACTCTGAGGGTTTCACACTTGTGAAGATGTAGAGTTATCGACTGTTAAACACATTCATTTTTCATACTGTATGTATTCCTTGTAAAATTACATTAAATTTGTTTTCCAGATTTCTTCTCAGCAAAGCATTCATTCTTTCCTCTCTTTGCTGCATCCTGTATAAAATATGTTTGTGCATATTTGTAATGATTTTCCTTTTTGCATATTGCAAAGACATGACATAAGAGCTACATTCAAATATTGTCAATCTTGAACTGCAAAAATGTCTGGCTGTTAACTCCCTTTAAAATGCTTAACAATGTGATTTGGTGAAAAAAGAGAGCAAGAGAGAGAAAGAATGATCGAACTGCTGCATTCCACCTCCTTCCATCTCCCACACTAATGTGTGTGTCGGGTGTAAAATGCAATAACAGATTTTGAACTCAGACACCATAAAAGGTACACCAGAAGGTTATGTAGAAGCCTTTACAATTGAATGTACTTCTTTTAATACACACAAAGCCTTCTCATATTAAATATACTTACAGTGCCATCCTGAAAATTTGATTTGTGAAAATCAATGGGATGTTTTTAAATGTACTACGTGATCACACACACTGTTCACTATCTCTCATTCTTTCTGTCTGTTTTCCCAATCCAATACACTGTCTTCAGGCTCGCCAAGATCAGGAGGTGTGATCTTCTCTATATGACTGAAAGCCTCTGAACTGCTCTTTATACAACAGAATTTTTCACTCCATTCCTTTTTCAGGTCCTTGGTTATGTATTTCTTTATTTCACCGGCAGTGAGCAGGATTAGTCAGCAGCAGCAGCACTACTATCAGCCCAAGATGTGCTCTTCCATCCTGCTGCTCTGCTCTGATAAAGGAACTGTTAGACGAGTGACTCAGGTGCACCTTGTAGCCTTATAGAAAACAACATTTCTCTCACTGAAGCACACTCTTGCATGCCAATGACTGCCATTAAGAAATAGGAGAATCTCACTCATGGTACATGTAAATACATGTCTTGTGGGAAAAAAGATAGAGAAGCTTTTGTTTAAAGCTGCTACAGGAGCGGCTTTTTATAAACTGAATTTCAGCATGCCATTTCCTGGTTGCAGTTCAAATAAAATGTATAGCACATATAGTTTATTTTGTGTAGTTCCTAAGTGGAAAGCTCAGATGATTTCTGACTCCTAAAACCAGCTCCTGTCCACCTCAGTTGTTTGGGAGCTGCTAGCTTTGCTAATTTTATTGCAGTGTAGTATGTAGCCATATAAACAACCATGTATCAGCTGACTGAAAACAAGGTGACAGGGCAGACTGCTGATCTGAATTTTCTCCTTTATAATAGGTATTGTGCTATAAAGAAAAAAAAATAACTTCATGTCTTGCACTATTTTATTTTATTTGTATTATGGCAGTGTCCCATTCTGTTCCTGTGAAAAACATTTGTCTTATTTCTGGCCAGTAATCTTTTGTGATAAAGACATGAACCCAGGCATAGGTCACAGACATCATCAAGTTTAAAATTTAGCTTGAAGTCTTTAAAACACTTATATTTCATTTAAATATAATTTATAGTATATCAATACCAAAACCTTTGATTAAATAATGTGCCTATGATGTCCTGTGTAATTTAAAGCCTCATTAACCAGTGCAGAAAGTACCTTACACATTTGATAGAAAGATAGTTTTAACAAGATAAGACTGTGCCACCTGGTGGCATATCACATTAACCTGCAACACAAGTTATTATCTGATACTATCATTTAAGGGTGCACCGTGCACCGCTGTCCAAATCTGTAACTACTCCACCATCAGACAGGCAAGTTCAGTCAGCAGATCTGTGCGTGGATGCTGAGAAGCTTGGCCAAATGGGGCAGAAATAATATTTGTAAAGTACTCTTACTTTCAGGAGGCAAAATTCCCCCCTCTTACTGTCTCACTGAGTAATTTCTGATAAGTTCAGGCACTGGCTACACAGTTCTGCGCCTCTGAAGTGCTCTGAATTACAAATGAGTGAAAAGGACTTTTACAGTGATCTCACCTGACTTCTGAGGGGATGGGAACATCAACTTACAAGAACAGCAAAAAACTGATGTATGCATCTTTAACAGAAAATAGGTGAAAGATGAGTCACAGCATGTTGGATAACATATTCTGTACCTTGCTTATATTTTTCCTCCATAGGGCTTTGCTCTTTGCCTGTTTAGATTTGAACAAAATCAGCGCATGAACCCCTCTTTGTTATCCATCATCCAAATGATTCTCTTTTTCCCTCAAACTCTAAAGAGTGGCAGCAATGCAAAAATGCACCCACGTACAGCAAGAATACAAAAGCCTTCTCACGGCCTGAGATTCACAAAGCCACATACAAGAATGGTATGTCCACAGGCAAGGCTGGATGAAAATGCAAGTGTTGCCATGTAGAGGACTTTATCTTTGTCATTAAACTCTATTCATCCGGCTGAGGTTATATATACACTAATTTACACATATTCCAATCAAATCCAAATCATGATGCTTCTTGTACCCCTAACATGGCCTAAACATAATGACATATTTTTTTGGAACAAGCTTTTCACATCCTCTAATGTAAATGAAAGATATTTACATTTTACAGCGCAATAAAGAGAATGTCATTCACAAATGTACACACCAGTCTGCAAAATTTGACACTGTGGCCACATTGTGATTCACTGTGATATAATAGTGCACAACAGCTTATAGTGCTATATTTCAAACTAATACCAAATCACCAAATTAAGCCATATGATAATTTCCTCTCTTGTTATCGGCAACATTAGACAGTTTTGAGGATTTATTTGATCCTAAGGGCTAAAAATACTGCACGATACCCACACCCAATGTCAAATTTTCAACAGAATAAAAGCTTTTAAAGAACTGTCAACGTTTCATGCAAAGCCTGAATGTGTCTCTTAGTCAGTAGTGCCTGAAAATGTCACATGCCATATGTCTGAGGTGAATCATTTTTAAATAATGAAAAAAGAAAAAGGGGGAAGAGATGTCCTTCTGAGACGATTCAAAACTAAACACATAAAATGAGGAAAATATGAGATGACATAGGGATGGTAAACAGTCCATCTGTGTTTTCCCAAAGGATGCTTGCCATACTTTGAAATGCACTTAAAGAGGAAGTAAGGCAATTCAATATCAATCTAAGAGCATTCTAATGGCACTGCAACTTTGCTGATTTTGCTCTGAAAAAAATATAAAACAGAAACTGCACAAAGTTGAAAATGACAAAAGGACTAATAGATTATTGATACTTTCGGGACATTTCAACAGAAAGTCCAAAGGTGAGCTATTAGACACAAACTTAACTCATACAGTAATAAGTTTAAGCAATGATTTCCTTTGTGTTATTTCAGTCTTGCATTTAGGTTTGAATATAATAATTATCTAGATTATTAGTTAAAATGTTGGTGTTAACTGAACTGTAATTTAATACTAATTATAAGCAATTGCCTGGTTAGTTTTCACACTGGTTCTTGCATTAATGAGTTAACATAAGGAATTGCATCATGTCTCTAGTATTACAGACAAGATGCCTCAAATCCTTTAAGCATTTGAATGCTTGTACTCCAACAGCGTTGCTTTCTTTGAATTTGACCTGCAAAGCCTGCAACAGTAACAGCCTATAACAGTAGTTAGGTTACCAACTTATCATCTTTGAGAACAAAGGCACAGGATTGTGACAGTTGCTTTTTGTCTCACTGACTGTGTGTCTGTGTGCTTGTTCGTCACCAACATTGTGAAAAAAAACTACTATGAAATTCCATGAAGCTGGAGAGGTGGAGCATGGACAAAGAAAGGGCCCTTGAGATACAGCTGCAAATTCAGATTCAGGGCAAAGCTTCATGTTCACAAATATTCTTCAGCAAAGCTTTGCATCTTCCTTGAACCCTCCAACTCCACCACAAAGTAGCAGACTACATAATGTTATGGAGTGGGGTAAACAAGTGTTGAAGTGCACAGTGCATAAAAGTCACTAATGCTCTGCTGACTCAGTCCAGACCTCCTCTGGCATTAACATCAGCATGAAAACTATGCATTGGGAGCTTCATGGCATGGGTTTCCTTGGCCTACCTAGCAGTTGCATGCAAGTTTTACATCATCAAGTTCAATGCCAAGTATCAGTTGAAGTGGTGTAAAGCACGCCGTCACTGGACTCCGGCACAATGAAAATGTGTTCTGTGGAGTCTTGACTAATGCTTCTCTATCTGGCAGTCTGATGGATAACCCTGAGTTTGGGGAATGCTAGCAGAATGTTCCTGATCGCACTG
The DNA here is from genome assembly GCA_015106775.1 of Etroplus canarensis. Lineage (NCBI taxonomy): Eukaryota > Metazoa > Chordata > Actinopteri > Cichliformes > Cichlidae > Etroplus > Etroplus canarensis. The sequence goes on along the minus strand of VUQH01050687.1, from coordinate 6,148 downwards.
TGCCAACTGTAAAGTTTGCTGAGGAAATAATGTTATGGAGTTGCTTTTTTCTGAGGTTGGCCTGGGCTCCTTAGTTTCAGTAAACAGAAATCATAATACTCCAGTTTACCAAGATATTTTGGAGAATTCTATGCCTCCAACTTTGTGGGAATAGTTTGGGGAAGGTTCTTTCTATTCTAACAGTACCCAACGCAAGTTTGATGAAGGCATGGTTGGATGATTTGGTGTTGAAAAACGTGAACTGCCCACACAGAACCCTGACCTCAGCCCTATAATCCAAAATCTTGTAGAAAGCCTTTCAAGAAGAATATAATTGCGCTTGACATCATTCTTAAAAAAACAAAAAGTTAAAAAAGAAAAAACAAAAATGACAAGTCTCGTAAGCAGCCTGGTGTGAAATGTTGTATTTCTAACTATAAGAATGATGTGAAAGCTTTTCATCCTGCCGTCCTTCAATATAATAAAAAATATCTTCTACACTCAGTGTACAACAATGTGCCTGTATGTGACATAAACTCAGCAGCAGGGGGTATATCAGAGAGGGAACCAATCATTACTTATCGGGAGACACTCAAAGTAATTAATGACTTGTGCAAACTGTTGCAAGTGGAAAACATTAATGAATAATTTTCGATACATAATCAAGTAATTAGGAAATGAACTCAAGAGTAAATCCAGGAACCATGATAATGAATACTGGTGATTATCAATTTGAAGCTATCTTCCTTATGGCCTCAAGGGACCTGTGCTAGTTTTAGAGGGAGTAAGAGGGAGGAGGAAGGATTTCTGTTCTGACACCACGATAATGTGCCACTGCCACTCAAAGATCCAGAGTGACACACAGCTGTGGAGAGACTGAATTTCTTCAGTATTGCATAGTTTTCTGTCATGTCTGCTCCAGTTCAGTCCATTATATCAAGTGGAATCATATTTATGTCTACAAATCTGTAGCCTTGTATGCCAGGCTTTCTTCATTTCTAATGACAAACATATTGAACACTGTGCTAATTATTAATATCAGGTCCCCATTCTGTCAGCCATTCAAAGATGGTTTAAAGTGTCGCATGAAGATTTCTGATTTTTATGACATGCCAGGAATTGGCTGAGGCATGCCTGCCTTAGCCACAAATATAATTCTCTAAATAGCCTCTTTTCTTATTTGCTAACAGCTGCATAGGCTTTTCTTTTTTGACTTATGAGAAAGTAAGTCATTAAGTACAGTCTACACTCAAGTCTTGAACTTAAACAATCTTGAAACAGCTATGATTTTAGGCACAAAAGATTGGAGTGAGCCTTAGACACAAGCTTGTGCCCTAGGACTTGAAAAGTCCCTACTTGATATTTCATTCACCAGCCTAGCTAAAGGAAAAGGGACTAATATATTCAACAACATGTATATGATTTTCCCTCAAGATGGAGTAGGGCCTACATGTAAATACACTTATCTTGCCCAGTTAATTAATTAAGAGCCTGATCTAACAGTGTTTCAAGGCAAGTTTTCCTAGAAGACCTGGACTTGGCATTTACAAAGTTAAATCATGTGAGGTTTTATTGTTATATTGATCATTTAAATGGGTAAAAATTACAAATCATTGCAATACAAAATGTAGCAATTGTACTTATGAATCAACTACTACAATGAACCATTATTGCTGTATGTTACTTTCACATATACAGTCATTGGCTTCTTTATTAGGTACATCTCTCTCTCTTTAGCATTCAGAACTGTCTTTATTCCTAATAGCATAGACTGAACAAGGTGTTGGAAACAGCCCTTTGAGATTTTGGTCTATATTGACATGTTAGCATCATGTAGTTGCTGCAGATTTGTCAGCTGCAAATCCATGATGTGAATCTCCCACTCTACCACATTCCAAAGGCGATCTATTGAGTTTTGTGTAATGGCACATTATCCTGCTAGAAGCATTCATCAGAAGACGGGTAGAATGTGGCCATAAAGGGTCAGAAACATGATCAGCAACAATATTCACTGTGTTTAATCAATGTTTAGCTGGTATTAAGGGGCCCAAAGTGTGCCAACAAAATGTACCCCACACCATTACACCAGCAGCAGCAGCCTGAACAGTTGATAAAAGCCAGAATGAATCCATGATTTCATGAAATTTACATCAAATTCTGAGCCTACAATCCTAGTGCTGCAGCAGAAATCAAGAGTTATTAGACCAATGAATGTTTTTCCAATCTTCTGTTGTCAAATTTTGGTGAGCCCGAGTGAACTGTAGCCTCAGGAGTGGCACTTTCCATGGTCTTCTACTGCTGTAGCCCATCTGCTTCAAGGTTCAATATGTTGTGGGTTCAAAGATGCTCATTCACATATCTTCGTTGTAATGAGTTGGGGATATTTGAGTTACTTTTGGTTTCATATCAGCTTGAAGTAGTCTGACCATTCTCCTCTGACCTCTAGCATCAAGAAGGCATTTCTACTAACTGGATTTTTTTTCTCTTTGTTTGGACCATTCTCCATGCAAAAAGATCAGCAGTTTCTGAAATAGTCGGAAGGTGATGATGAGATAGATAGATAGATAGATAGATAGATAGATAGACAGCACTTTTAAGATTACTTTCTATAATGTCCATAAGGGCCATTATAAACTGCAAAATCAAATGACCTATTTTTCAGCTTGGGTAAAGGGACTTGGACAAATGGTACCTTGAGGCAAAATCATTATTTACAACAGCAACAGCTATTAACAAAGGATGATAAGTGGTAGGATGAAAATAGACACAAGTAGCCTTTCCCTCAAGAGAGGTGTAATTTAGCAATTAAATAAACTGTGTAAACAAACTCCTTTGTCTACAAGTTTTTCTCTTGACTGTACACCCTTAGCAAACTTGATTCAGGTTTTAATTAGGAAAGTGAGCTTTGGATTATTGATTTGTAGTTGTAAGAGCACCCTGAAATATACAGGAAAAATCAGTGCATCCAGTACTCTTGTTTTGTCAGAAGCCACTCGTGTCACGAAGACATGTTCAAGGTGTTCTTTTCAGTCAGTGGCTTGCCCTCTGTTGTGGATGCAGAGAGCTGACGATTGTGTTAAAATGTAGACTATGGTTTGCATGCTATTTTGGAGTTTGGTGTTTTGCAGACAAATGACACTTAATGTTTCCTATAGCAGTTCAGTGTGACCCCAAGGGGTCTTTGACAAGTATCCCCAGTGCCTGGGAGTGCCTGTCTCTCTTTTGCAGCAACCCATGTATAACTACACAGATGTCAAAGGATAGAGTGTTCTCTCTCTGCAAGACCAGAGTCTAAAACAAAATTACAACATCTGACGTCCTGAGAGTGACAGGAGCTTCACTCATTAAAAGAATATCCAACATGTTGTTCAAAGCTGTCATCTGAAACTCACAGTTAGAAAATAAAATGGGTCTAAAAGTGAATTGAGCCCACAGTCTTACGAAACCTCTTCTGGTATGATATTTACATAAAGTGAGTAAGTAATTATTGCTTTGTCATACTCTTACTCTGGCCCATTAACACCTTACAGTAAGGGATGGCAAACTTTAACAGTGAAAGAGCCATTTGGGCATGTTTCTCACCAAAAAAAAAAAAAAATCTGCATGATGTACAACATTAGAATTACATTGAAGAAACTAACTACCAATAATAAAGTACATTTAAATTAAATATCCATTACATATTCACATTTTTTAAAGCCACAGGCAGCTACAACACAGGGAAGGAAAAGCTACATGTGGCTCTGGAACTACAGATAGCTGATATCTGTCTTAGAGAAATAACAAAAGAGTTGGGTTGAAAAATGAGGCAGTGACAAGGTTAATATGTCCCACTGTAAACATTCTGACTTTTGTTTAGGAGCTGAGCCAGGACAAACATGTGCTTTTTACTCTCTGATTGGTACATCATTTGAAACGACATATGACAGAAGCTTGATATGAAAAAAACCCAACTAAAAATGTTACACACAGCCAACATCTATGTGATACAATACTCAATATTATGGTCACAAATCATTAATATTTCTGTCTATACTCACTGAGCTGACAACAGACTGATGGAACTAGTTTAAATATTGATGCCTGTTATGATGCTTGTGCTATCATGTTAACCTGTACATTTTAAAATCAATTTCCTCATTTCATTGTTTTTGTTTTCCTCTGTTTTACATCTTTACATCTCTGTGGATGTAATTTGGGTCGGCACTGTGAAGGAAGACAGGGTATAGATTTTTGTCTAAGGGGGCTAACGAGAACCATGTTACGCTTGTCTTCTTGAGGCTTCGTAGCAGGTTGTGACAACACACAGAATATACCCTTAAATTTCAGTGCAAATCTGAGGCCACAACATGTAAAGCTCAAAATCACCTGATGCCTCTCACCTTAACTCAGCTTGGTAGACATGTATGCACTTCACTAGAGAGAAAGGATGGCAGTGGGAAATATCTCATTGTTAAGCAAAAGTATGACATTCAGGTCTTTCATAGACACTGTAGGAGGATCTTGCAGTGCTGAAATGATGCATCCCAGACACACACATAGGTCAGGATACTTACAAGCTGAAGTTGTTTGTTGATTCAAAAGTGGTGATAATTGTCCAATGCTTGACATCTTGAAAATGGCCTTTGGGGTCAACCTAGCTCTCTAACCCCTAACTCAGAAATACATATTTGCTTAGACAAGAGAAGAACAAGTGGGACAGAGCACAAGTGGAATCCAAATTCATGAGAAAGCTGAGAGCTTTAACATATTATGCAAAACAGCTAAACTTTTCATATAACGATAACTATTTACAGTATTTACATGCACCTTAAATCTGTGAGGTCATTTCACGTGAGTTCAGTCAACAGCGTGAAAGCTATATATATATAAGTATATATATATATATAGCTATATATATAGCTATAGCTATATATATATATATATATCAGTGGCTAGAGATTGACAAGGTACAACATATATGCTATGGCAAGAAGGAGCCAGGACAACAGGTCAGGGGGTGGTGATACCCCCCTGACCTGTTGTCCTGGCTCCACCCGAGATTGGGTACCAAGCCCCGAGTGCGAGAGGAACTGACCTGAGCTCAAAGATCTAAGAACAAGCTGGTAACCGTAACCAGTTACCAAGATTACGTGAAATACCCTCGGAAGATCTACTAGATGATGTGAATGCAATATTACGGACAATACCTACCACGACCATTACTGAGACTAACCAGCTGATCTATACCACGGTAGCAGTGAGATGCTTGGCTATAAGTTGAACAGCCACAAGGAGACTAGAGGCCAAGATCAAGATAGCACGGAGGGAAGTTAGCCAACTATTAGAGCTGTAAAAAAGGTGCCTAAGAAATATATCAAGCTATTTATATCTAAGGCCTTGGAAACTGCCAAGCAAAGATTTACAGCCTTGGCCAGCCACTTAAAAAGGTATACCTAGTATGAGAATAGCACCACCAAGGCTGGAGATGGAACAATACTGGAAGAGCATATAGGAAAAGGATGTAACCTATAACAGCAATGCTCAGTGGCTAGTGGATCTGAGAATCGACCACAGCAACCTCCCTGAACAGGGTCATAGTGGCAGATATCCAAAAAAGGCTCTTTAGTATAAAGAGTTGGATAGCACTAGGCCCTGACATGGTTTACACCTACTGGGTGAAGACGTTGATTGTACTTCACGAGCGTCTGGCAGCACAAATGAATTAGCTGCTAGTCAATGAGAAATTCCCCGAATGGCTAACCAAAGGCCGGATAGTCCTGATCCTTAAGGACCCCCAGAAGGGACTGGTCCCATCCAACTACTGGCCAATAACCTGCCTCAGTACCACATGGAAGCTTCTGTCAGGCATCATAGCGGCTAAGATGAATAGGCATATGGCTCAATACATGAGCGGGGCACAGAAAGGAATTGACAAGAATACCAGAGGCCCAAAACACCAGCTACTGGTAGACTGAGCAGTCAACCAAGACTGGAAGACTAGGCTGACCAACCTGTGCACTGCCTGGATTGGCTACAAGAAGGCCTATGACTCGATGCCCTGGATCCTGGAATGCCTGAAACTATACAAGACTCAACAGGACCCTAAGAGCCTTTATCAGGAACTCAATGGGGATGTGGCATACAACACTAGAGGCCAACTTTAAGCCAATAGCACAAGTCAACATCA
>VUQH01050680.1:0-22934 GCA_015106775.1 Etroplus canarensis | reverse complement strand
AAGGGAAGGTTTACAAGATGGTAGTGAGACCTGCTATGATGTATGGTATGGAGACGGTGGCACTGACAAAAAGACAGGAAGCAGAGCTGGAGGTGGCAGAACTGAAGATGTTGACATTTTCCCTGGGAGTGACCAGGATGGACAGGATTAGAAATGAGTACATCAGAGGGACAGCTCATGTTGAGAAGCTTGGAGACAAAGTCAGAGAGGCAAGGCTGAGATGGTTTGGACATGTTCAGAGGAGGGATAGTGGATATATTGGACAAAGGATGTTGAGGATGGAGCTGCCAGGCAGGAGGAAAAGAGGAAGACCACAGAGAAGATTGATGGATGTAGTGAAGGAGGACATGCAGAGGGTTAGTGTGAGGGAAGAGGATGCAAGGGATAGAGTGAGATGGAGGCAGATGATCCGCTGTGGCGACCCCTAACGGGAACAGCCGAAAGAAGAAGAAGAAGACTCTAATGCCAGAGCATATAGGTACAGAATGGCTCTGACTTATCAGAAAGTACAATTCCAAACAATGAGTCATTTTTAGGAATGCAAAAAGATTGACATGAGTTGTATTGACATATACTGAGCCCCGAGACCCTGTCCCGGAAAGAGTGACCTGTCTTCTGGGTCAGTTAAGGCCATACCCAAGTCAACAGCTCCCTTGCCAAGCACAAAGACTTTGTCACAACAGTGATTTATATTGCACACTGCAGTGCTGTGTGTTCTCACTAGTACATGCTTGTGATATATGAGTGGCAACAAACCCCTGGAAGCAAGATACATTAGACCTCAGTTTGAGCATATTAATATGTTCTGATGATCAAGGGGGTTCCCACATGCCCCTCACTGTCCTACCTTCCCAGATGGCTCTCCAGCCTGTCAGCAATATATCTCTGTTGATTACTGAGCTTCTGTGAGGAATGTTCCCTAGTGTGGTTCCTCTGAGAATGTATCTGTCCCTCCTGGCAAAAGTAGAATCCCTCTCCAGCCCTGTTTTGGATTGAGATCAAAAGAACTGAATCATATGAGATGTGCCCTCAGCAGGTCCAAGGGAATCACCACTAAAGCTGCTCAATCCTTGCAGTTTCTGAAGATGCTGACAGTTACAAGCTTCCCTTGTTGGAAGTGACCTTGTGCTTACTGTCCTTTGAGGAGAAAGATGTGCATTTGCTGTTCCAGAATCAAAATGGAGATGAGGACAGTTTTACTACTGAAGAGGTCACAGCTTGCTCTTGTTTCAGGTCACTGAGAACCACAGAGAATAAAAATTAGTTCTGTGGCCAGGTTTACATGATCTAGATGGTGCAAAGATCAGTCATCCCTGCAACAGTGGGCGAAGGCAGCTGAGGCCACCAAACTAAATATCCAATATCAGTGGCAGGCCAGATGGCAGAACCCAAAACTGGAAATGTTGACCATATAAAGAAAATCAGAGAAAATATCTCTGAAAATTCAGAACTTGAAACATGAATCTTGTCGAGATGTGGAACATTTTCCTCACTGATTGACAGTATTACTAATTGTGTGTGAATCATTTTTAGTAAGGGCACCTGTAGGTGTTGATTTAGATGCCCAAGGCTAAGAAAAAGCCAGTGACCGCTATTTTTTTAATTTTTAAACAGAGGGAATTAAACCTGGTCTGTTGGTCCATGATGCCCCCACCAACAGCAGGATAAGGCCACAATATAACTAAAGAGCAGTAAATAATAAACAAGACAAACACAGATAAAATGACCTGCACCAGTCTGCAAATGTACTAGCAGGTCCAACATTAAAATCCCACCAACTGCTTCAGGCTAATTAAACAATCTAATGGGTACCTCAGCACTGCCTTGTATCAATAATACAAGGTGCAAATATAAACTAAGGCCTATTTCTTTTTAAATTAAGACCATTCCCAATTTAAATTTTTCTGGTCCCCCGTTGGGGGTCTTCACCCTGTTTACTTCTAGGCTGCTTCAACAGCTGCTGCTAAGTTTAGAATGCTCCTTTGAAGTCCCACTTTGACCACTAGCACTTGCTCATTTGAAATGTACTCTGGATCCCTTTCACTGTGTCAAAACAGTGGCATTTCAACTTGAATTTCACTTTGGGGTAGGTTGCCTTTGTGGAATGTTCCATCTCAAATAAATAATGACGTTACAGTAGGACTTCACAATCTGACCCATTCGCCTGGTCACTCTACTCAACTAATGTAATGCCTCTGGGTTTGGAAATAGCACACTCTCCCACCAAAGAGGTTCTGTCTCCAAGTTGTCACTGGAGATCTAGATTCCATAGCTGGTAATAGTTATCATCATGAAAGTCAGATCAGTTTGACACAGAAGTTGATGTTTGTGCAAATTTAGGATTGCATGTGAAAGTGGTCCTAACAGAACTTCAACTGGAAATGATCCCCCAAATTTAATGAATGGTTTTTGATTAGTTTCATGGGTGGCATCACATAACTTTATGTTCGCAATTCTTATAATGCAAAAAAAATCAAGACATGTAGCAAGGGACCCCGTAACAAATGTATGATGACTAATGGATTAAGAAGGTTCAATCATTTTCCTACTTAAACCTATTAATTAGGAAGCAAGCAGGTCTCAAACAAAATGCAAAAAAGAAATCATCTGCTACTATATATGCTGCCGCTTGTTGCTTTGGCAACAAGGGCACCTGGTGAATGGTTGTAATATTATTAACAAGTCAACACCAAGGGGCCTGCTGTCTTGTCAGACATAAGGAATATAAATTGGGATCCAGGCACAGGACTGAAAACTAAACCATACTTCCATTTCAGATTGTACAAAGACATGTTTAATACCTGATTATGTACTAATCTCACCTTGGGAGGTAGTCCAGACTTACAACAGAAATTTATTTTTTTCTAAGTAAAACTATAGCACTAACAGTCAGGATAAAACAGAACAAAAATAAAGGCCTCCTATAAGTGTACTAAGCCCACCATAGCAAGGATAATCATAAAAATCAAATTTTAACATGAAGAGGTAGCTTTTAATGTATTTCACATTTATGTTCTGTTTGGGGGGAAGGGAAGGTGATATAATACATTCTGAAAAATAAATTCCAAACTCTGAGTAAAAAAATACCACCAGCAGTAGATGAAGCAGTTTTCATTTCTAGTCCATCAGTAAAAAACAACTGTATTGATCTTTGATAGTGATGGAACATGGTGCCTTTCATTAAAGCCTGTTTAAAAACAAAAAAATATTCTGACATAATTATAGTGGCAGAGCATGCAGAAAGCATCCAGTCTGTTCCTGACACAAAAACTTTGATAATTTTATTTAAAAGGTTGTTCACAAAAAAAACACAGTAAAAGAGATTCAATGAATAGAAGTTGCAAAACACATAGCTTAATGGACACAGACAGGAACTAAGTGTCAACTAAAAGGGTCACTGTGAGTCTAGAGCAGCAGCTGTGTGACGAGCTAACAAGCGATAGCAACACCACTTTTTTGACCAAAACAGTGCCAGTGCAGAGAGAGTCCTGCATTGGTCCTTTTTAAGAAGAAGGCCACAATTCAGCAGGTTTGAGAAATCAAAAACTATATGGACACCTACACATTATAGGAGCTTCCAAATCCATAGGCATTTATATGGAGTTTGTCCCCCTTTGGTAGCTATAACAGCTTCCACTCTACTGGGAAGTCTTTCTTCAAGATTTTGTCTGTGTCTGTGTGGGAATTTTTACCCATTCATCCAGAAGAGCATACATGAGGTCAGACAAAGATCTTGAACGAGAGGTATTGGCTCACCATCTCCACTCAAGCTCATGTCAAAGATGTTTGATGAGGTTGAGGTCATGGCTCTGTCAGAGCCAGTCAAGTTCCTCCACACCAAACATATCCAACCATGCCTTTATGGACCTTGCTTTGTGCACTGGGGCACAGTCGGTACTCAGTAACCCAACTCTAAATTTTTACATGGTCTGCCACACCATGGCTAAGTTGCTGTGGTTTCTAAATGCTTCTACTTTGCAAAAATACCTCTTACAGTTGATTGGGAAATATTTAGAAGGGGAGAATTTCATGAACTGACTTGTCCTATTGCAATGCTGTGCTGTGATTCAGTGACCTCTTTAGAATGACCTATTCTTTCACAAAAATTTGTAAAGGTAGTCTCATAGCTAGTGCTTGATTTTATACACCTGTGGAAATGGCACTGAAAAAACACCTGAATTAAATAATGGAGAGGTGTGGCTCAGTACTTTTGTCAATACAGTGTAGCATTATGTAGTTGGGATAACTGGATTGGTAAGAAAATTATGGCAGAGAGAATCTGTAGTCTGCATCTGCAAATCATCTCTGAATTTCTTGCTGTAATCCCTACTATAGCCACTGACATCTGTGGTTCCAACTTCTGGGCTTGAAATGCGGTGCCACCACAAATCTTTTTTTGTGGTGGGAATCCACAGAAGTGGTTCTAGATCAGGCATTGGTGCCAACACAGCGGTGGTGGGAAAGATGTATACTGTGCCAAGGACAAGAGTGCCAACTGGGCAGCCCTTCCTTCCACCTGAATATCCTAATTCAACCCTCAAGGTAGCTTTCAGAAATTCTCACCATCTCATAAGTGTGTCACTGTGGCAGTGTGCCAGGTATTATATACCTCTATGTTTCTGTCTACCGCCATCTGTCGTTCTTCAGTGTTACACTTTTATAACAGATATCACTCGCTTTCTGTATTTCTCATTGCATGAGGTTGCTTGTTTACGCTCACTTTTCCCTTCTCTGTCTTGCTGGTTCACCATTTGTGTCACTTTTATATCTCTTTGGTTGCCTCTGCCTCACTCTCCTTCTTTTATGCTGCTCTTGACCTCCTTTTATGAAAGAAAAAAGAACAAAAAGAGGCCTTAAGTGTTCCTATTGGTATTACCAAGTAAGCAGCGATTAACGTGAACTGCTTGCCTTCAGTTTATTATTGGAAACATGGCAGCATAGCTTTTCTGCCTCGTAAAAAAGAAAACAGAGCAAAGGCAATTTCTTAAATTGAAAAGAGAAAATATAACAGGGACAAATGCTAGAGAATATTCAGACTGCTCATATATTAGGTTTGTAATGGTGGAGCCTGATTTAGTAAATCACTAGTTTTAGAGGTAGAAGTGGGAACTTTGGCTTTTAGGAAGGACCTAAGTAATGGACTGCAGATCGTTGATGTACCTCATTCCTGAGTTTATTTCTATTTTCCAAATTCTTGTGCTCTCAAAGTCCTTAAATGCCATTAATATCAAAGTCCAAGTGGACTGTGATGCTTTTTCCTATAGGGACTTTACTAGGAAAGTCTGATAACAGAGTGCAGTTGAGATGGATGTCCTTTCCATGTCAGTTCATCAAGGAAGTTGTTTTTCTATTATTATTTTTTTATTTGATCATTTGAGCTGGAATTACCTTTTTAGGTTCTTCAAGGTGGAAAATAGATATTAAGCTTGATGAGAATGATCATCAACTGGTCTTTGCTGCTGTCAAATTAATTCAGGTAATAACAAATAGTAACAAAGTTCTAGACATATCAAAATGATAATTAAAACAAACATGATGCACAAGACCACAAAGTGCCACAACAAAGCCATTACAGTCATTAATGCTGCTTTTATGTAATGGAAACCTCATTTTTGATACAAGAAAAATGAATTACCACATTAAAAAAAAATATTGAAAATGACATGAAATGGCAAATTAAAAAACAGTGGATTAAAAAATGAATTAAGTGCAAAAAATTATATTATTATTATAATACTAATACATTAGTCTTATGTGAATGGCAAGTGATTTATGCCACCATGCTTTTTTGCACTATTAAAATGAAAGCACTACAGCTTGCATCCATTAACATAAATAAATTTATTTAGATTTACCTATAGTTCTCAATCTACCATACAATATTTTGAGTATATAACAAACTACCCTCAGACTGTATCATCAGTTTTTTGTGTCCACATACTTGAAAAAAATATTAAATTTATGTCCATGAATAGAAATCAACAAATTAAATTATCTGACAGTTTCATAAACTGTGTTCAAAGGGCATATGGGTTCACTGAATGGTTTGATGAGCATGAAAATGATGTGAATCATGTGCTATAGCCTTTGCAGTCACCAGTTGTCAACCCAATTTAACACATTCTGGACTGACAAGTTAGCGCTCTCCACCACCATCATGAAAACAGCATGAGAGAGATTATCTGGAGGGTGTTTTGTCACTCTGGTACAGTTCCAGTGACTTGTAGAGTCAATGGCAAAGCATATAGCTGCTCTGGTAGCATGTGGTGGGCAAATACATTACTGAGACTCTCTGTGTATTAAAAGTATTACAAAACAATTCCATAGATACAGGGGACCTCTCTACCCACAATGCTCAGCCACTCTGACAATATTTTGTAGGGTAAACAAGTACTAATATTGCCTAGCTTTTGTTTAGCTCAGTTGGTGTATGGTAAAGCAACAACTGCTTACAACTGGTGGACTTCAAAAACTGAATACCTTTAGAATGGTATGTAGAAAAACTCACAACTCATCAGAGCCAAGTTTCAAGTGAGGGTCACTTAACGTACAGTCATGTAAAAAAAAATTCACACCTGCTTTCAGTTCTATGGTTTTACATATCAGGACATTAAAATGATCTGGTCCTCCCTAGGTTGTGAAATTATTTAAATCTAACCTCAGGTGTAAAATGCACAACAGATTCTACCTTGTAACTGTTTATTTGCGAAAAATGAAACTGCAATAAAGAAGCCATGTGCAAAAAATTTAGTACACCCCAAGATTTAAAACTTTGTAGAACCATCTTTAGCAAGAATAATTTGATGCAATCATTTTCTGTATGACTTTATTAGTTTCTCATATTGTTGTGGAGAAATTTTGGTCTGCTCTTCTTTTACAGTGTTGCTTCAGTTCATTGAGGTTTGCAAACATTCATTAATGCACAGCTCTCTTAATGTCATGACCTGTGTCTGTGTGCCTCCCTGTTCTTTTTCACTTCCTGTTTTATGTTGAAACCCACTCTGTCTGGTGCCCCTGCCTTTGTTTACTTCCTGGTCCCAATTGTCGGCAGCTGTGCACTCCTCCCTCCTGTATCTGATTGCCCACCTGTTGTGTATTTATTCCCTCACCCTTGTCTGCTCAGTGTCACGTCCTCGTCTGAGTTTCCGTCTGTGTTCCCTTGCCAGTGTGTGTGTGTTTCTGGATGTCGCTGTCTCCACTGCAACATTCTCTCGCCGTGTCTTCACTCTTCCCCGGACTTTGTATTTTTGGTTTGGCAAATAAAACCTTTTTATGTACTCCGGCTGCCTTCGAGTCCTGCACTTGGGTCCGCACCCGCACACTCACGAGCCAGCCCTGACAGAAGGACGCGACCAGAAATAGGACCCAGCGGACTTCGTGTTTGAGCGGGATGAGCTGCAGGAGGTTCGTGAGGTACTGCAGGAGATTTCCCAGGCGCTAGAGCGGAAGGAGAGCCCAATGTGCTGGCTGGTCCAGTTCCTCCATGTTCTGGACCTCTTCGAGTCCCGCCCTCACCTGCAGTTCATCCCCAGCATGCTCGAGATTTGGCATGTCGCCTACGAGACAAGGTGAGACATCATGAAGGAGATGTTCGGGGAGGATCTGGCTGCACAAGGGTTCTGACCCCCTCCACCATTGCTGGAAGTGCTGCCGCTGCATGCTCAGGAACTGTCGTCTTCACGGGACCCACACGCTGTGGAGCTGTCGTCTTCGCGGGACCCGCACGCTGTGGAGCTGTCGCCTTCGCAGGACCTGCATGCCGAGGAGCAGTCGCTGTCCTTGGCGCAGCATGCAGAGGAGTGTTCCGGTCCAGCTTCCGGGTCAGTTGGCAGAAGGAAACGGCACCCGAGGCGACGTCGTTCCAGGCAGCCCCAGAGTGGCCTGCTGGTTTCCGCATCGGCGGAGCCGTGTGAAGCGTCCAGTCCTGAGTCGGAGGAGCAGGGGCCATCTCAGGGGCCAGAGGTGCATCCACTTTCTTCTTTTTCTTCTGTCCCCGTGAGTAAGCCTCAAGCATTAGCTCTTACAGGCTGTTTTCCTATGTTAAGCTTTTCAGCCTGTGTTTCCAAGCTAAGCCATTCAGTCAGGGTTTCCAAGCTTAGCCGCTCTGCCTGCGTCCCCGAGCTTAGCCGCTCTGCCTGCGTCCCCGAGCTTAGCCGCTCTGCCTGCGTCCCCGAGCTTAGCCGCTCTGCCTGCGTCCCCGAGCTCTGTCGCTCAGCCTGCGCTCCCGGGCTACGCCGCTCAGCCTGCGCTCCCGGGCTACGCCTCTCAGCCTGCGCTCCCGGGCTACGCCTCTCAGCCTGCGCTCCCGGGCTACGCCTCTCAGCCTGCGCTCCCGGGCTACGCCTCTCAGCCTGCGCTCCCGGGCTACGCCTCTCAGCCTGCGCTCCTCCGTCAGGGCAAATGGTAGCCTCTGTCTCTCCCCTCGCAGCTGGCGTGGCGTATTCTGTCTCCTCGCCCGCAGGTGTTGGGGCTGTTTATGTCTCCTTGGGGGTACCTGCAGGACGTGTTCCTTCGGAGCGCGAGCCCGAGCCTGCAGACTGTGTTCGTGTGTTCGTCCCTGTGTCTGTGTCTCTGTCCGACGTCCCTGAGTCTGTCTTTTTCTGTCACCCCAGCTTTCCTTACTGCCGTTACCTCGGTCCCTAGCTCAGGGCCCCCTACCTCAGGTCATCTGTCTATCTTTCCTGCCTTTCACTCAAATTTTGTTTTCCTTCGCCCTCTGGTCCTGGGAATGGCTCCCCAGCCTATTCTGCTCCTCCGCCGGCTTCACCATCAGCCACCGGTGAGGGGACCTCTGCACCAGGCCCCTTGGCCGCCAGAGTGGTGGTCTCTGTGCTAGCCTCCTCCTCGGCCGCCAGAGTGGTGGTCTCTACGCGGGCCTCCTGAACTGTTTTTCTGGCCGCCAGGGTGGTGGTCTCTTAGCCGGCCTCCAGAACTGGTTCTCAGGCCACCAGAATGGTGGTCTCTTCGCCGGCCTCCGCCTCGGCCGCCAGAGCGGTGGTCTCTTCGCTGGCCTCCGCCTCGGCCGCCAGAGGGGCGGTCAATTGGACTGTGTGTTTTTCCGACCGCAAGAGGGGCGGTTTTCTGGACTGTGTTTTCCAGCCGCCAGAGGGGCGGTTTCTTGAGCTGTGTTTTCGGCTTCTGTCTCCAGCCTCCTGAGTAGATCTCTGGGCCTTATGTGTTGGGCTTCTGTTGTTGTGTTTTTTTTATGGGAGATGTTTTGTGAGGGTTTTGCTCCTTGTTTTGTTTTGGGCCTCCGGTTCCAGGCCCCCTCCTCCCACCCTTGGCAGGTTTCCTTTGTTTTCCTTTTTCCTTTTTTTTGAGGGACGTCGGGAGCCGTCCCTTGGGGGGGGTGGTGTCCTGTCATGACCTGTGTCTGTGTGCCTCCCTGTTCTTTTTCACTTCCTGTTTTATGTTG
This sequence comes from Etroplus canarensis, assembly GCA_015106775.1. Classification (NCBI taxonomy): domain Eukaryota; kingdom Metazoa; phylum Chordata; class Actinopteri; order Cichliformes; family Cichlidae; genus Etroplus; species Etroplus canarensis. The sequence continues at coordinate 13,519 of VUQH01050680.1, read as the reverse complement.
AAATCCACTCTGTCTGGTGCCCCTGCCTTTGTTTACTTCCTGGTCCCAATTGTCGGCAGCTGTGCACTCCTCCCTCCTGTATCTGATTGCCCACCTGTTGTGTATTTATTCCCTCACCCTTGTCTGCTCAGTGTCGTGTCCTCATCTGAGTTTCCGTCTGTGTTCCCTTGCCAGCGTGTGTGTTTCTGGATGTCGCTGTCTCCGCTTCCCTCCATGAGGCAGCTGCAACATTCTCTCACTGTGTCTTCACTCTTCCCCGGACTTTGTATTTTTGGTTTGGCAAATAAAACCTTTTTATGTACTCCGGCTGCATTTCGAGTCCTGCATTTGGGTCTGCACCCGCACACTCATGAGCCAGCCCTGACACTTAAGGTCCCGCCTCAGCATTTCAATCAGTTTGTGGTCTGGAATTCTACTGCGTCATTGCAACACCTTGATACTTTTCTTTTTCAGCCACACTGCTATAGATTTGTTGTTGTGCTTTGGCTCACTGTCTTGCTGCATGATCCAGTTTGGGTCAAGTTTTAGCTGTCGGACAGATGACCTCACACCTGACTTTTAAATACTTTGGTATAGAGAGGAGTTTTGACTCAATGACTGCAGGGTGCCCAGGTCCTGCAGCTGCAAAACAAGCCCAAATCATCAAACTCCCACCACCATGCTTAGCAGTAGGTATAAAGTGTTTGTGCTAATGTCGAGTGTTTGGTTTTTACCAAATGTGGATTATGTTCAAACATCTCCACTGTTGTCTCATTCGTCCAACGGATAATTTTCCAGAATTTGTGTGGTTTGTTTAGATGCAACTTTACGAACCTAAAGTGAACTCTTATTTTTTTTTTGAGAGAAAAGGCTTTGTCCTTGCAACTCTTCCAAACAAGTCATACTTGCTCAGTCTTTTTCTAATTGTACTGTCTTGAACCTTATCATTTAACATGATAAGTGAGGCCTGCAGAGTCTAACCTTGAGGTCCTGAATATTTTGCACTTGTGAGTAATCTTTCTCACAGCAGAATGATGGACTTCAAATTGTTTGGAAATGGCTTCCCTAATTTGATGGGCAGCAACAATTGCTTTCCTAAAATCATTGCTATTGTTTTTCTTCCCTGTTATTGCATTGTTCACACACTTAAATGCAAACTGTCAAAACTTAACTTTTATAGAGATGGTCACACTTGCTTATGATCAGTCAATAAAGTGCATATGACTAGCAGCACCTGGCTTCTACTTACCCTCTTAATTCCTATTAAAGCAGTAAGGATGTCCTTAATTATTCACATGCTGCTTTTGCATTTTGGTTTAGTTTTTGTCCAATAATTACATGGTGTAATACAGCATGTGCGGATTTCTATTTCAGGTTGTATTTACCTAATTTTAAGATCTACTACATACAGATTATTTTTAAATTATGTCTTGATATGTGAGACATCAGAATTGAAAGGCATAACATTTTTACATGACTGTACCTAGAAGAATTTTTATTTAAAAAAGCATCACAACTTTTTTAGACACAGATTTGTAGTTCTGATAGTATTGCAACAGCACCCAGAATAACTGCCTGGCAGCTGTATGCTTCCCCAAGTGAGGTTACATCCATGTCTGCACAGACTCATAACATATGTACTGAAGAATTAAGTAATTTAATAAAAATGTATTAATCATATTTATGTTCAGCCAAAAAAGCTAATTTTATTGAGTCCTAGCTATGACAGTAGACAAGATGTCGCTGCAAAGAAGCAACAAAATCTAAAACCTGGATGCTTCACCCATATCTTCGACCTCATAACACAGAAAATCTATATGATAACCATAGTGAGGACCCAAGAATACTGTCACCAAGTCAGTAAACCAAATGTGATGTTCTTGAAGCATGGGGTTAAATAAAGGCCAGAGAAGTATTTCCGCTGAACAGCACATCAAAACTGACCTTTAACCCATTGGATATTACATGTTCTCATTTAATAACCTTAGTCCATCAGGAGGTTGTATGAAATTATGCAGTGAGTATATAAATTCTTGAATTAATATTCAGCCACAAACTTTTTTTACTGAGGTCACAGTGACCTTATCTTTGACTACTCAGTCCTAATCAGTTCATCCTCAAGTTCAAGTGAACATAAATGTTTGTAAAGATGCAAAACTCTTTCATTTCAAATATGCTTATGGAAGAATCCAGCTGCTTTCTGATGCCGGAGGTATGCAATAAACGCAGAAGAAAGACTTCTACAAAACAGGAATTAACTAAAACCACCTCCAGTTAACATTCTCTTGAAACTGATTACATTCATTACAACCTAAGGGCTAGTCTACTTAATCTGACTGTCATAGACTGTCTTTAACTATGGTTAAGACTTTACTTTTTTTTTTTTGGGCCAGGATGGCGGCGCGACGGTAGCGCTCGGCCACTCCAGAACCAAGGTCGTGCTTGTTCCCCTGTGACTGTGCATGTTCTGACCCGGTGTTCGGGTGTTCGGGTGTTGTGGACGCCGGGACGGTGGTGTTCGTGTTTGTAAGTCAGAGGTTCGAGGACAACCAGACGCCGTTGTAGCTCCATCCACGGACGACACTAACTGGCGATCCGGCGGCGTTGTTTTTTTTTTTTTATGAACTGCCGGGCAGCATCCAGGAGCCAAAGTTTTTTGTTTCCGCGGGGAGTATCGTCGCGGGACTGATGCTGCGGATTAACGGTTTTTGCGAACTCCGATCTTGGTTTGCTGTGTTGACCGGGACTTCAGCCCTTGGCATCGCCTGATGCCGGTGGCTGGGGAAGAGGACATCGCGGGCAGGGTGTTGTGTTGGGCCGGAGGTGGGCCCTGGCCGGCCGGCGCTACCCTTGTATGGGGCACCAGGTCCTGGGGGAATGCTATATCATTTCACTGTGTATTTATATGTAGTTGAAATGACAATAAAGTAATCTAATCTAATCTACCATTACGCTTTACTCTGTAAACATTTCGATCTTTTATACATGTAAAAAAACAAAAACAAATCATCAGGGTAGTTCATGAACTAGTCACAACCTTATTTTTTTATGTCCCTAAGCATTACTTTTCACGAGTCTGCTCTCATAGTTACTGATTCATGTCCATGTATATGAAATTTTACACATTTTGAAGACCAAAAAGTCCACATTAGGAGGTTGCAGGGTGATGGTGGTTTGAACCACTTTGGTGCTCATGCCAGAGACCCAAGTTCGAGTCATGTCAGTTTTTCACACACCATTTTTATCATATTCAAATGTTACCAGTTAAAAACATGGTGCTTCTTTAAGTTAGCATTGACTTGATTAGGGCTAGGCATTTAAAATGTACTGGGTTAGGATTAGAAAAACTTTTTTTTTTTGCTTAAAATTTATCAGTTAAGCCTTGTTTTCTTCGACAAAATGCACACTTTTGACATGAAATATACTTCCTACTAGAACACATAGCTTGCTGAATCATGCTCACTGACAGAAAAAAACACAACAATTTGTGTCCATGAACATGAATAAATGCTTATTTGTGACTATTTCACAAACCATCAAGGAGGGAAAACTCAACCTGAACAAGAAAGATGTTCAGTGATTTTGGAAAGCTCTCTTTTGCACTCTTTAATGTTTGTGGCCCCGCAACTGTGCTGAAATACAAAAAAGACAAGACCGTTTTTTTCACAAAGAAGGAGCTTTCTGAGATTAGGCCTTAAGCATGAGAAAGAAGCTCAAAGCAGATGTCTTCCCATTTAAGATGTTCTGGAAAATGATTATTTCTTGTAGTAAGCTGACCTACTCAGGATGTATGAGAAACAAGCCCTAATTCAGAATATTTGGTGTGACTATATATTCATGTGACAGACTATATTTAGACCTGTGCTGTGTTGAAAGACAGCAGGTTGTACATTTATACATGTAACCAACTCATCCAGATGTCTTCAGATTTTCATACCAGAAAGGAGTGCATCTCTTAAAGGGCCTTATTTGTGTGAGCAACAGTCGAATAAAAATCACTGTAACTCTCCTCTCTTCTGCAACCCTCAGAATATAATATCAGCACAATAATGAATGCTTCAGCAAGCCATTCTCAGGCATGAGGGATTGAACATAATGTAAGTGCAGCACAAAGTCAGAGGGATGTGGAAAAAACTTCACAGAGCAAAGAGAATACATAGATCAATGGGGAGACACACTAATCAGGTCCATCATGGGGATGTCAATTCTTTTTCATGTTAAAAATTCATTGTCGCTTTTGTCTTGGTCCCTTCTGAATTTAATTAATTAATAGCGTTAATAAATTAAAGATCTCTTTAATCTTAATCAAGGCTTCTATTTATGAATATCCTCAAAGAGGAAAAGAAAAGCCAAGAACAGGGTTGCCTAATAATACGTACATCTTTTTTTTTATTCCAGCTGAAATGATGCCTGAGCCAACAACACATTCGCATACATTCAAACAGGAAAGAAAGGGAACTACTGAAAACAAAACATCTTCTCATGTTGCCATATGGAAACAAGCAATGTTCAGAAGAAGTTGCTGGAGAAGCAGGTGGAAAAGTATTTGCTGAATCTTTTCTGCCAAAGTTAAACAAAAGGTTAAAAAAGTTACAAAAGCTTGTTCTGTCCTCCTTCCTAGGGATTTTTGTTTTGGAGAGAATTAATTGTGTAAGAGCAGTTCTACTAGCATTCTCGTAGGGCCCTAGAGGCACAGACTCATGGAATTGTCATTTTCTGGCATTACATGACATAGTCTCACAATGAAAGAAAGCCACTGCTATTTAAAGGTTGGGTTGGGGTAAGGAAAAACCCATCAAGATTTGCGGCATTCACTTTTGTTTCATGTCAAGAATTAGCCATACTTTTCCTCATTGTCTCTGAATGGCAGGATTAGTTCCATGTAAAGTCTTCTTCTTCTTCCTTCGGCTGTTCCCGTTAGGGGTCGCCACAGCGGATCATCTGCCTCCATGTAAAGTTTCAGCAAAATATAGTTTCTGAAGTCTTTCCCAGCAAATTTTTAAACCTGGTTCTTAAACACTTATGACATGACACATCACCTACATAATGTTTCAAAAATAAAATATGACTCAAACACAGAAAAAATGAAATATTCTGTGATCTCTCACGTACTAATTATTGCTGCCAAGAACTACGAATCTCAAGTTAAAGACCTTGGATATACAGTACTGTGCAAGTCTTGAACTACTTCTCATTTCTTTATATTTTGCTTAGAAAATGAGAAACTCTTGCAATGATTTATTGAAAGAAACATAACATCAATCAAAATACTGCACATAAGACAAAATGCACAATTCTAACAAACTTGAAAATCAATTTTTGGTATGACCACCTTTATTCTTTAACACAGCACAAACGTTCTTGAAATTTCTGTAAGAGGCCTTCAGGAATAGTTCTCCAGACTTTTAGAAGGACATTCCAAAGCTCTCACTTGGATGTTGACTCCCTTTTGTTATGTTGTCACATTTATCAAGATGATCTCAAAATGATTCAGTAATGTTGAGCTCCGGGCTCTGGGAGCTCAACTATCATGACTGATAGTGTTGCATCTATTCAGGTAGCTTTCCACTGCATTGGCAGTTTTCTTGGGATCATTTTCAAGCTAAAAAATGAAGACTGTATTGTATGGTGGATTGAAATCTGACGATACTTTTTTGCATTCATAATTCCATCAGTTTTGAAAATATCCCAAACTTCACTGCTCGATATGCAGCCCCAAACCATGACAGAACCTCCACTATGTTTTACAGATAGCTGTAGAAACTCACTGTTGTACCTCTCTCCTGACCTCTTCTGTACATGTTGACCATGATTTGAACCAAAATTTTTAATTGGATTCATCACTTCACAAGACCTGTTGCCACAAATTTTTAGTTCAGTTCTTGTGTAATTTGGCACACCTTAGCCTTTTCTCCTCATTTCCCTTTCTTAAGAATGGCTTTTTGACAGCCTCTCTTCATCTGAGCCCATTTATGATGAGACTTTAGTGAACAGTAGATGAATCAACTGAAAGGTCGGATGCATATTTCATATCCCGTGTCCTGAGTTTGCAGGATCTTTTCTTATGTTTCTGACTTTCAGACATTGTTCATCTGCTATAAAAAGTTTTAAAGTTTGTCACATCATTTCCGTCCAGTTTCCTTAAATTTTTAAAGAGACACTACACACCATGCAAGGATATGCCAAGTTTTTGGCTAATAGTTAATGGGAGCAGCAGAAAGAAGATGAAGAAGAAGCGATCTTTGGGAATTACCTTGTTGGTGCAAAAATACTATTTTATTTATTTATTTTATTTTTTATTTTATCCCTATCAATCTGTGTTATCTCTGGCATTTTTCATAGATTCAACTAAAGAAATGTGAACATATTGTGTTATTGTGCTACTAGTAACAAAGTGCCTACCAATACAATTAAAAATTGGTTCTTTGCAAAGTTGTCTGTTGTGTGTACACGCAACAGTAGTCCATCTCTTTTGTTAGGTGCCTTTTTATGCTTGAATGATTCATAGGTTAAGTGGCTTAACAAACAAAAACATCTTCTGAAAATGGTTAGGTACAAAGACTAGACTGAAAATGAGTGGAAACACAGCCAATGCCCAAAGAAAAACTGAAAGACCTTCATAAAGCCTGGAGAACTACTGCTCAAGACCACCTCAAAAAATTGCAAGAAAGTGTGGCTCAAATTCCAGCTGGAAGTAAAGTATAAACAAATGAGGGGTGGCTTAAGACTTTTGCACAGTACTGTATAAGATGAATAAGATGTCAGAACCTTATTCTCCAAATGTTCAAAGTATCAACACAAGCCTGTTTGTACCAAATACATCCACATATGGCACATCATAATATTATTCCTCTAGAAATCATTTACAATTCTCTTTTCAAATATTCCATATCCATGTTAGTATATGTCATCACAAACTCCCTTTCTCTATTGCAGTTTCTTGTTCAAGATTGGAAAATTTAGAGATAACACAAGTACTCTTCATGTGTTCAACCAAGCCATCAGAAAACCTGCTACTAAAGACTAATTTCAAGCTGAAAATTGCATATCTGTTCTCTCAAGCAAAATGTTCTGCTTCAGTTCATTAAATATATGGAAGAAATTATTTATTTATATTTATGTATATTTATTTATTTATACATTTATATTGTGTGTATATAGTGTTCCAGTAAAATTTCTTGGTATAGCAATTCAGTGTATATGTTATATAGCTCCTAGCTCAAATACTTACACACTCTGTATTTATTCCCTTACAGACTGACTGTAAAGTATAATTATATGAATACAATGCTAATGACATATCATCATACATTCTCATCAAACTATTGATTCAGCACAGCTACCCTTTCTGACATCATCACTGCATAACATTACAGCTTCTTTCTATCGCAGAGGCTCAATTCGACATCTTGGTAAACAACACATTAGAGTACAGTTGGAAGTATTATACAGTCAGAAAGAATTAGGATCTCAGGCATTGATGACCACAGGCACAGCACAAAATCAGGAGTGAAATGCTGGAGAAGCAAATTTTAAAAATGCTATTGAGCAGTCTGTTATAAACACAAATTTAACATTTCTTTATTTTGCTTTACTTTTCAGAAAAAAAAATATTTACACTGTACACGAATATTCACAAGCTGAGTATGTGGATAGCTTAGATTTAAAGATGCACATTATCGCTGTAGATACAGTTAGCTCCATAAATTTTTGGACATTGGAAGATTTTTTTTTTTTTTTTACATTTTTCCTCTGTACATCACCATGCTGCTGATTTTAAATAAAATGATGGGATTGAGGTGCAGAATTCCATCTTAACTTCCAGGGGTTAAACAAATATATTGCATTAACCCTCTGGATTAGACGGACGCGTTGGCAAGTCATCACGTGACTGAACTCTTGCTTTAATGTGTGGGGGCTCCAGCCCCCGCCAGCGTGTTTGTCATACCATTTGGACACAGTGGGTGGGGCTGCACCACATCCAAATCACATGACTGGTGCACAGGTGGGGGACTGTACACCCCAAACATTAAAGCAAGATTTTTGTCATGTGATATGAACTTGCCAGCATGTCCATCAACTCCAGAAGGTTGAGCATTTTTAGGTGTAGTCCCCTATTTTCAAAGGCTAATAAAGTATTTGGGCCAGCTAACATATTTCAAAGAGAATATTTTTCAATGCTTGGATGAAAATCCTTGTCACTCAGTGACTGTCAGAAGTCTAGACCCCATTAACATAGCCAAATGTTATGTTTTCTCCCATGAGATGCTCTGCCAGGCCAATTTCTGTTTGCCTGTGGGTCTGTTTTCAGTTTAGTTTTGTATTCAACAACTAAAAAGCATGCTTTGCTTGGGTGTAGATCAGGTGACTGACTTGGTCATTGAAGAATATCCCCATTTCTTTGCCTTGAGAAACTTCTGGGTTACATTTGCAGTATGCTTTGGGTCATTATCCACTTTCACAGTGAACCACCCTTCACTCAGTTTTGCAGCATTTGGCTGAATCTGAGCAGAGAGTATAGGTCTGTACACTTCAAAATTCATCCTCATACTTCTATCAGCAGTCACATCAATACACACTAGTGGCCTAGTTCCACAAGCAGTCAGAGATGCCCAAGTAATGACACTGCATTCAACATGAGCTGTTCCTTTCCTTCTCCATACTTGTCTTTTCCCGTCATTTTCTTCTTCTTCTTTCGGCTGCTCCCATTAGGGGTCGCCACAGCAGATTATCTGCCCTCCTGATGCGAGTTAATATTGTTTTCATCTGTCCAAAGAATTTTTTTTTCCAGAAGTGGGCAGGCTTGCTTAGACATTTTCTGGTAGGCTCTAATCTTGCCTTCATGTTCTTGCGTCTAACCAGTTCTTTTTGTACACACTCACAGTTGTATACATTCACAGTCATCTCTTGATTGTAGACTCTGACAGTGATACCTCCTTGAAAGTATTCTTGACTTGGCTAGATGTTATGAGAGGATTTTTCTTAAGCATGGAAAGAATTCTGTGGTCATTCATTTTAGTTGTCTTCCAAGGTCTTCCAGGTCTTTTGGTGCTGCTGAGCTGGCCATTGCATTCCTTCTTAAGAATGTATTTGATTGTTGATAATGACCACTGTTTAAGTTTATGTAGTTTTTTTTTTTTTTTGTTTTGTTTTGTTTTTCAGCCTAATGTCCTCCTTCATTTGCATCAGTTTAACACTTGAAATCAACTCCAGTTTGTCAAGGAATACTGAGGGAACAGGCCTTACCTGATCATAAAACTGCTTGTCAGTCAATTTTCCCATTATTTTAAAGCCTCTGAAAATAGGGGACTACATATACAAATGGCTGTAATTCCTAAACAATACTTTTGCCATCTTATAGTGACAGAATTACACAATGATTGAAGCTAAACAATTCTATCTAAAAAGCCAACATTCCTCAAGAATGACCAAGACTGACCTTAAACCTTTAACTATAAAAATGAAAAACGTAACGGTGACCAGAGGGAAGAAAGAGCATTTTTGTTCCTCACACAACCATCCAACTGACAAACTGAATTACAACAGAATTTGAAAGGACTGGGACTGTAGGAGATTGTGCAAGACCCAAGGACAAGGTCAAGATTTAACAGACAGTGCATTTGTTTTTCATTGCAAGAAGTGAAAACATCTATGGATCTACAGATTATTCATAATGTGCAGGGATGAATAATGTTTTATCATAAAGGCAATTCTTCTAAAAAAATATATATATTAAAATGGCCAAATTTATTTACCTAATTTATATGCACTCATTTTATTTCAGCTCAGTATGAGTCTCCAAATCTACAGTTAGATCCTGTTGTTTGTGCTAGTTCCTCTGGTGTTTCACCATACGTGCATGTATGGATTGGGGTGGAGGGGTCAGCACAGTAGGCAGTGGAAAAGACAGGTGAAGTTTAAGCACAATTATTCAAGTTGACAGTCAACTTGAGTAATGTACTGTAAATGCAGTTAAGCTGCTGATAGCAGGGAAATCTTTGCCACAGTAAAAGCATGTCCTGCTGATAATGTTGCAGCTGCTCCCTCCAAATAGCACTTGAAGACAGATTTTAACCTCATATTCCTCCTGGCATTACAAGACCAATAACAAAGTTTGAAAGTAAATTAAAATGTTTGCCTCCCAACAGTCTTCACTTTCATTTCACTGACTTCATCTGCATAAAGTACAAAATAAAACAACACAAAATGAAAAATAAAAAGAGGTCACATGTAAATTTGCTACCAGCAGTGGATCTCAAGCTGTGGAGTGGGCCCTACTAGTTGGGCGAAGAGTCACTGCAGGTGGGGCGCAGATAACCAGGTGAAAAATTTAAAGTAAAACCAAGGTAAATAGATACATTTTTTGCCAGAAAAAGAAACAAACAAGAATTTGCTGATTTTTTTGCGATGATGATGAGCACCTTTATTTAAGTAAAATTCAGTGTGGATCATTTTTTTATTGTTAGCGATTGATCAAACCATGTGGTTTTGGGGATGAACTCTTTTTGGCTTTTGAAGTGGTGCATTCCCAGAAAGTGAGGAAAGTGAGTAAATACTGAATATAACTTGTCATTCTGTAATTTGTGCCATGCCTGCAGCAATCTGCTTTTCTGTTCTTGGGAATCTGTTCATAAAGATGAGAAAGTGTGTTGTTCAAATACATCTTTAGAAAAGCAGAGTTAGCAGAGTTAACAGCTTAAACAAAAGCACTGTGCGTGGTGTTCATAATGTTGCGAATTACCTTAATTATGCCATCAAAGGGCATCTCTGTAAGCCCAGCAAATAAAATAGAGTGCTCACTGCACATCACAAAAAGTTCACTTCCACTTGGTCTTCTGCCGTTGCACTTCCTGCCCATCTCTTTCTATTGTTTCTTTTTATTCTCTGTTGTTATGCATATTTCAGAGTCTTTTCCATTCCATCCAAGTTTTTCTTTGTTTCAGCTTTCTTTTGGCTGCGTGTGCAAACTTTTTCCTTTCTTTTGAACAAGTCAAAAGTTGAATCATAACTACATTTAAGTTAGGGCTATTATATACAGATTGCACACCCTGTGTAGTTAGGGCATAATTTAGAATCTACCCAACTTCTTGCCTGTCAATTTGCCTCACATGCCCAACATTACACAGCTGTGCCCCATCTGAACCAGTTCTGTCAACGCTGGCAAGCAAGAGCACCTTACCAGCTAAAAAAGCCTGCTACAGGTCATGGCTTGAGAACTGCAGCTTCCCAGACACATGACCCCTGAACAGTTACTCAGAACCAGCCCACAACACAGACAGCAGACTATAATCCAGCCTGTGAATACAACTAGTTGGCAAATAAAGCTCACACAAGTTCAAGTGTACAGCTGTTGATGACTCTGGTAATATAATACATGCACCCTTGTTCTGTTATGCACAGACCCTTGTAAATATACCTTTCAGTCATTCCCTTGTATTCTCCACCAAGGGGTCATGACAGCAGATTAATCCACATTGGTGATTTGGCAGAGGTTTTAGACTAGATGCAACACTCCATGGTGAGAGGGGCTTGTGTCCCCCAACTGAGACTGAACCAGGGACCTTTCACTTGTAAGGCAAATGTGCAAACCACTACGCTACTGGGGAAATTACAAATTTTCTTGCAAAGTTTCAGGTCTTGTTTGGATTTCCTTATCTTAAATTCTTAAAGTGAAAATATTTTTGATACTAGAAACATATTATTATGTAAACATTTACATAAATGTTTTCCAAATGACTAAATAAACACAAACAAATGTTGCTTGAATTAGGCCTCTGGTTTCAGATAAAGCATAACAGTGAAAGACAGTTTATTGCACTGAATTCTGAGGACTCTTGCAGATGTTGGAACATAAAAAATGTAATATTACATTGGAATATAAAAAATTAAATATTCTCTAATATAATATTTTGACTAAAAAATTAAACATTATTTCTGAAATTAAAATCTCTTGTATAATATTCTACCATTTATTAAAAAATGTCTGATTCATTAATAATAGAATCATTTATGGGTTAGATATTATGGCACTTCAGTGAATAAAAAGTTTTGGTGAGCTGACTCTATTTCAGCATTCAGTCATGAGTCAGCAAGGTTTGACAAAGGGCCGTACTGGCAACAGTGAGCTGGTTTGCTGAATAATGACTAGCATTAATTGTAATTTTGGGAAAACTAAAAGCCCCCATCAAATTTAGCATAAGTTGCTTTCTACTTCACTGGTATGACTACAAAAGTGATGCCTCTATGATCAAGTTTAAAACTGTTCCCAAACTACCACTAGAAATCAGGAGAACAGCAGCAACCAGAACAAAAAGCAGAAAGCCAACACTGACAACTAACCCTCCCTATTTTTAATGATACAGCAACACCATCACAGCTGCATATGGGGCCATAGAAAATCCTTCAGTTTTGCAATCAAATCTCTACAAAATTAAAATAAAATAATTAAGATTAAATGCAAACAAAACCAGGAAACTGAAGACAGTTTACATTTAGAGAAATTTTTTTATTATTTTGAAACTGTGAAATATGCCTGATTAGAAACGATGCAAGGTGAGAAAGCATTTCAACTATCCTGATGGTTTAATTTAACTTACACTGCCAGGAAAGCAACCACAGGAGCTGGCCTGCCAGCTTCTGACAAATAACTGAAAAACAGATGCTGTTACTTTCTACCTTTGGTAACAACAAGTTTTATATTTTCCATCTAACTACTGTCCCTGAAAAGCATAACAAGGCCTATAGCTATGTCATGTTGACATTCCAGCCATATTCATCAGTAAACTCACTCTGAACACATATAGTTAATTTTGTAGCTTAGTATAAACTAGAGCCACAGGGGCCCACAAGCCAGTGTACTCCTAGTGCCGGTCCCAAACTTGGGTAAATGGTGAGGGTTGTGTTAGGAAGGGCATCGGCTTTAAAAACTGTGCCAAATCAAATATGCAGATTCATAACATGACTTCCATACCGGATCGGTCACGTCCCAGGTTAACAATGACCGCCTCCGGTGCCGTTAGCCAGCAGGCTGCCGGTGGAAACTATGCTACTGTTGGCCGAAGACCAAGGAGGGGGAGAGGGGGAAAGTGTGTTAGGAGGCGGAGAGAGAAAAGGAAATGTAGGATGGTGGAGGTGAGAGTAGGAACTTTAAATGTAGGGACTCTGACTGGTAAAGGGAGAGAGCTGGCTGATATGATGGAGAGAAGGAAGGTAGATATATTGTGTGTGCAAGAAACCAGGTGGAGGGGAAGCAAGGCCAGGAACATCGGAGGTGGATTCAAACTGTTCTACTATAGTGTAGGTAGGAAGAGACATTTAGCAGGGGTAATCTTGAAGGAAGAGTATGTGAAGAGTGTTCTGGAGGTGAAGAGAGTGTCAGACAGAATGATGACTTTGAAGCTGGAAACTGAAGGTGTGATGCTGTTGTTAGTGCATATGCCCCACAAGTTGGATGCAAGTTAGAAGAGAAAGAGGAATTCTGGAGAAAGTTGGATGAAGTGGTAGAGGGTATTCCCAGGGGAGAGAGAGTGGTGATTGGAGC